>JAPVLO010001432.1:0-88597 GCA_027257055.1 Cephalopachus bancanus | reverse complement strand
AGCAGAAATCAGGGGTTTAAGCTTTTACCTACAGCTCTGCTCGGGACTAGGATTTCACTTAAAAGTTTACTCCATTTAAGCCCTTTTGAATGTTATATGGTCCCCCTTTCTTGGACTCTGATTTATTACAAGATAGGGAAACCTTGGAAATTTCCCAACATGTTATTCACTTGGGGCAAGTGCAAAAAATCACTCAAGAATATGCTAATCAAGCAAAAGAAACAAAGTTATCATGCTTCCAGATGCCAAACTTTACTATAAGGTTACAATAATCAAACAGCCCGTATTGGTACTGTGGCAGGAGGTGGCATATGCTCAAATATATTTCTTGTGTGACTGAGTGAATAAACACAGAAACACATGTGGCTGATTCGGGATCAGCAGTTGGCCTCACCTGGGCTGCCACTAGCCCAGCGGCAAGAAGGAAAGGTTGATAGCAGTTAAAAGGTATTTCCTTTTGAAAGGCAAGTTGCAACTTTAAAGGCCCGCCCAGCATCAGGCAGGTTTTGTTTAAAAAAGGGCCAAATGGCCCAGAGACTGGCTATTTCATGGAAATGGAAAAGAGTCTTATCTAAAACTCCCCTTCTGAAGTTGACGGTTTACAAGCCTGCAGTTCCTGGAAACCATTTGTTCTTTGAAAAATCTGATTTTGCTGAGTACAACCTTGTAAGATTCCAAAGGAAATATGTAATCACTCAATACGACCCCCTCCCTCACCTAAACAAGGGTATAAGACCCCAGGTCACCTGTTCTGGGGCGCTCGGTCTGGACGAATTAGTTCCATTGAGCCCGCTGTGCTAGCCAGCGTAATAAAGTGCCACTTCCTTTAATAGTCCCGGTGTCACGGTCTCTCTATTTTTCCTGCTACATTTCAAGAACAAGCATATAGACCAATGGAACAGGATACAGATTCTGGAAGCAAAGCCTCAATTCCTCAACCAACTCATCTTTGACAAAGCTTCCAACAACAACCACTGGGGAGAGGAGAACCTATTCAGTAAATGGTGCTGGGAAAACTGGCTGATCACATGCAGAAGATTGAAACAGGACCCCTACCTATCACCATACACAAAAAATCAACTCTAAATGGATCGAAGACCTAAATGTAAAACCTCAAACTATAAGAATCTTAGGAAAAGCAGGAGACACCGTTATGGAAACTGGAACTTGCAACCAATTCCTGATCAGGACCTTAAATGCCCATAGCATAAGAAATAAGATAGACAAGTGGGACCTCATCAAACTCACAAGTTTCTGCAAAACAAAAGAAACCATCAAGAGAGCAGGGTGGCAGTCCACAGAATGGGAAAAAATATTTGCCAACTGTATATCTGACAAAGACATAACATCTAGGATCTACAAGGAACTCATATGTGCTGAAAGAACAAAAAACAAACAGCCCCATTAAAAAGTGGGCAAGAGACATGAATAGACGCTTCTCAAAAGAAGATATACAGGCAGCCAACAGACACATGAAAAAGTGCTCAGCCTCACTCATCATCAGAGAAATGCAAATCGAAACTACATTGAAATACCACCTCACCCCAGTAAGAATGGCCATTGTTAATAAAACAACAACAGATGCTGGTGAGGATGCGAAGAAAAAGGAACACTTCTACACTGCTGGTGGGAATGCAAACTAGTGCAACCTCTTTTGAAGACAGTGTGGCAATTTATGAAACAACTAGAAATTGACCTTCCATATGACCCAGAAATCCCCCTATTGGAAATACACCTGGAGGAACTCAAATCATTCTACAAAAGATACCTGCACACACATGTTTGCTGCAGCTCTATTCAGAATAGCAAGAATATAGAACCAACCATGCTGCCCATTGAAACTAGGCTGTATAAAAAAATGTGTACATATACACAATGGAATATTATGCAACCATCAAGAAGGACAAACATATGGACTTCACAGCAACTTGGAGATTTCAAGTCAATCATACTCAGTGATCTATCACAGAAAAAAAAACAGAGTACCATATGTTCTTACTCATAAGCAGCCCTTTGAACAATTATAATACTATAGAAAAACATTTGGAAGTAATGGGAAACTGTCGGGGGGGTGGGATTGGCAGTTGAGGGAAACTGCTAGGGGAGGGAGGGGCATACCTCATCAACAAGGATACCCACATAATGAACACCTGCATACCTAACCCTGAATCGTACCCTACATCTTTAAAAAATAAAAAAGAATATGTTAACCAAAATCCCCCAGCTCCACAGACAACTCCTTTTACACCACTGGTACAGCCTGGAGACTTCGTTTTATTTACAACATGGAAAGAAGGCTCACCACAGGATCACCTCCAACCTAAGTGGAAAGGGCCCTATCGGGTTCTTCTTAGCACGCCCACCATTGTAAAACTTCAGGGACTCAGTAGCTGGGTACACATATCTAGGGTTAAACTTATGCCTCCTGAGTCTCCACAGACCAAGGAACCTGCCACAGCTGACCAACCCTCTTATTTCTGTGAAACTGACGGAGGACCTGAAACTCCTCCTCCAGCGGTAACCAGACCAAAATGGTTAAAGACACCAAGAGCATACACTCAGGGATATATATTTTTTTCTATCTCATTACTTCCCTGTGTGCTTTGCCCCCATCCTTTGAAAACAGGGAATGGGAACTAAATACTATTCTCAATTATTCCTAGACCATTGCCAGAAATGAGCATCTGGAGGACTGCTGGTTATGCCATGAACTTCCCAGAAAACTGGAAAAGTAGCTTTTCTTTTTTTTTCTTTTTTATTCTTTGTGCATCTCTATGCCACCCAGTCTTCTGTAAATTTTACTGTTGTTCATGGGAAGTCTGATCAAATGGAAGAGTCAATTTCTTATTAAGTTTCTTTACTCACTCAGCCTTTCCCCTGTTATAATCTCACTGCTACTTATAATGAAACCATAGGGATGGGAGTTTATCATTAAAATTGTGCCAATAACTGCAGGCCTTGTAGCCCTTGTACAAGAGGTGATCTGTTATTACCTAAATTTTTAATATCCCTGGACTCATTTGATTTCTCTGCTTGTCAGCGCAATTTAACCCACTGGTGTCCAGGCCAGTTAGGGAAAATGTATCCCTTGGATAGGACAGGCAATTATCCCCTGGTGAATTGAATTGCACTAAAGAAACCATCCTCTCATAGAGAAAACGTGGACCCTCTCTTTCATTGAGGGGAGGGGGGCTTATCTCCCCTTTGCCATGGAGAATCCACATGGGGACCTACCTTAAGTGTCATCTTAGATGAAGAAACCCCCAAAAGGGTATGTGCCCCTACAAGGGTGTTATTCTTAGGTACTGTAAGAGAAAATCTCTGGCCATATTATGCCAAACCAAATGGCAGTTACCCAAGGCCTGGAAGAGCACGGGCTAGTCCTTGTATAGATAATGTTCAGATGTTAGGTCAGTGCCCTCTGGGACCCTCAGTTATGAAAGGGAACATGTAACAGTTTATAACATCACCAAACCCAGACCTAAGAGAATGATAGGAATAATATTAGCAGGAATCAGAGCTACTATTGAATTTTTAGCACAATGGGGAGGATTCGTGTACCACGAAGCTACCTTAAGACACATCACCGCAACATTAGATGCCCTTTCTCTGTCTACAGCCAATGCCTTAAAGGCCTTGTCCAAATCTATTGATTCTCTTGCTAATGTTGTAATGGATAACCAATTGGCTTTAGATTACTTACTTGCTGCTTGGGGAGGAGGTGGAGGGTGTCATGAGGTTATTAATAAAACCTGCTGAACTTACATAAATGTTACTGGGCACGTTGAAGAAGACTTAACGAAAATTTATTACAAGGCTAAGTGGCTCCATGGTTTTACACAAGAAGCCTCTGTTGCAAACATCATTTGGGACACCATTAAAAACAATATGTCCTCATTTGCTTGAATTGTTCCTTTTATTGGGCCTATTGTAATGATTATAACCCTGCTAATTTTTGGCCCACGTCTTTTTAACTGGCTAAATTTGTTTCTTCCAGAATCTAGCAATTTCATGCCCGCGCAGGGGTCATGCAAGGACTCCAGTCAGTGCCTGCAAATGATGATGCCACTGCTGAAAAGATCTGGACGCCTTAGATCAGACAGGGACAGATTTTCCATCCATGGCTAGGCAGGACTATGCCCAGTGCCAGCTTTGAAGAAGCTACAGAAAATGGACCTTCACCCCTCAGCACCCCATATGATGATGGATCAAAAATCTCAAAGGGGGGATTTGAGGCAGGGTAGCTAGCACAGGTTAGACATAGATAGATATATTTCCCATAGGTAGGTTTTAGGAAGCATTCAGATTTTTTTTTCAGCTTAAGTATTTTATTTGTTTGCAACTAAGCTTGTTAACACTATATAATAAAAACTACAAAGAATAATGTTGTAGTTTTTGGTTTAGATTTAAGTCAAAGACATCCATTAATAAGGAATCTCGAATGTGAATATTCCAAAAATTTCTCTAAGCCATCTGATCAGAACAACTGTCTTGCATTATTCCCTTTACTTTGGAAGGTATTGGCATACATTTGAATTAAAACTAAAAATTTTTTTCAAAATAACCCAAATTTTTAAAAACTTCTATATTCAAATAAAACAATTTTAAAAAATTACATTTTACTGCAGGTCAAGCTGAAACCCCACCCCCCCCCCATGGCAAATCAAAAAGAAAACTCCATCAGATGCAAGACTAGGACAGCCCAACCTTTCAATTCAGGTTTGGCAAAAAAAACCCACTAAGAAATTTCCAAGCCAGGCTCAGTGGCTCAGCCTGTAACCCCGCACCTTTGGGAGGCTGAGGTGAGTGGATTGCCTGAGCCCAGGTTCAAGACCCCCTGGGCAGCAAGACCTCATCTCTACAATAAAAAAAAAATCAGCCAGCAGGGTAGCGCATGCCTGTAATTCCAGCTATTTGGGAAGGCTAGGGGGAAGGATCGCCGGACCCAGCAGATCGGGGCTGCGGGGGCCCGGGGAGCAGCCACTGCACTCCAGTCTGGGCGATAGAGTGAGACTCCAACTCAAAAAAAAAAAAGAAATTTCCAGGCTCCCTGTCAAAAGCAGAAGACCAAAGCCCCACTTAACTGACCAAAGCCATAGAAATATGATAAGATCACCTTTTAGCAAAGGGAACGGGTGGTTTGGAAACACTGACAGGTCTCCACAAAAGACAACATGGTCAGGAAAAGACCACCCTCCCCTTCTCTCCCCCATCAGGAACCCAGAGATGTTAATCTCCAGAGTGGCAGTCTCTAGGTTCCACCTTCTTTAGCATATTGGTCATTATGGAGGTCTAGCAGGTTTATTGTAAAGAGTAAAGGTGCTGTTTCTTTTGCCTGTGCCAGCTCTGGCATGTCACCCTGTCTTTTCTCTCTTTTTTCTCTAATAAACTGTGTTGGAAAACTTTGCTGGCCAGTCCAAAATTCATTTTGGAACTGAGCCAAAGAATCCAGGGGTTTTTGCACCCCACTTAAACCTGGCATCATTTAGTAGAAATGGAGGACGGAGAGAAAAAATTATGTTTCAAAGGAAATACAGTACAGCTGTTTTTAAATTCTCTTGTTCGTTATTTTTGAGTTTATTTTATTTTCTACAGTTTGGACTGCATCCTGAAGTCTTTTCGACTACAAGTCTCCAGACTAATGTTTTCAATTTTTCCTTCAGACTTTCTCCCTTGGAACCACTAGAAATTAAAACTGTGCTTTTTTTAAAACCCCTGCGAACTGGATCTAGACAACTAAACAACCTTGCACCTACCTGCCTGCTAATGTATGAACTTCACTGAAAGTTCCTTGAATGCCGGGTTTAAACTGTGGTCCAGAAAAATCTATCAGATTGCCATTGCAATCTAGGATGCATGAGAGACTCTAGAAGCTAGTTTTTTAAACTGCCCCAGACATCAAGCTTTGCTTTTCTTCTGTCCCCCAAAACATGTCTTTTATAAAGACCTGCTTGTCTACATCACCCATAGAAAACCAGCCCACCTGCAATGCCACTTTTGAAAATGAGACACAGCTGTTTAATGGGACTGGCACAAGGGGAATCCTTTTTGAAGTGTCTTTACCCACTCAGCCTTTCCCTTGTTATAATCTCACTGCTACTTTTAATGAAACCATAGGAATTTTGACTCCATATTTCTGCTTCACAATCACCAGCTTAGCTTTAATATGTGGAACTTCTTGGATAGTTCCAGACCGGGAACTGAAGTGGTGCAGAAAAATTTACCCACAAAATGTAGCTTTTTGCCACAAAGTCTTGTGGCAGGAAGGGAGCTGATAGCAGTAAAAAGTCATCTCTACACTAAATAAAAAATTAGCCAGGTGTGGTAGTGCACGCCTGTAGTTCCAGCTACTTGGAAGGTTGAGGCAGAAGGATCGCCGGAGCCCAGCATGTCAAAGCTGTGATGGCCGGGAGCGGCCACTGCACTCCAGTCTGGGTGACAGAGTGAGACTCCAACTCAAAAAAAGAAAAAAAAGCATACCCTTTGAGAGATCAGTCGGCAAGATCTGAAAACCCACCAGACAGGTTTTTTGCTTGGGATAGCCAAATAGCGGAGAATGGTTTTCTTGGAAATGCAAAAGAGTGACCAATTCACAAACTTATCCAAATCCCTCTTTTTGAAGTTGACGGTTTACAACCCTACTTGCCATGCTTTTCCTGGAGACCTTTGTTCTTTGAAAGATCTGATTTTACTGAGTAAAACCCTTTGTAAATTCCAAAGAAAATGTGTAATTGCTAAACCCCAAACCCCCCCCTTACATGAACTGGGTATAAGACCCCTCTCCTCCCTTCCCGGGGTGCTCGGCCTGGGAGCATTAGCCCGCTGAGTCCACCAATGTAAATAAACCTGCTACTTCCTAAAACAGCCTTGGTGTCACGGCCTCTCTGTGTTCCCGCTACATTCTGGTGCATCAGCTGGGAAAGGAGAGGTCAGAGACGGTGTGTTCCACCTCCTTTGTTATTGGGGTATGGCCTCCAGGGCGATAGAAAGGGTAATCTCGCCTGGTGCGCAGTGGACCTTTTGAGCAATGGACCTTTTGATCCATAGGAGGGAGGCCCCTCCCAGCACACTGAAGCTCAGACCACGAAAGCACAACAGGGACCCAAGAGGTGAGGAACGGCAAAAGGGACGACCACCTGACGGAAAGGACAAAAAGACCACCCAGCAGAAAGGTTAGGAATAAGGGCCTTTGCATAGACCTGCCAATGGATGGCAGAAGGGGAGCTTGATCACCTCCCAGAGTCTGCGAGTAGTCTCCAGACTGAAGGAAAGGGCTGAAAGGAAGTGAAGGAAATGCTGTTTTGAGGCTAAACCATCGACTCCTAAGAATTGGGTGGAGGGTTGGAGAATGTGCTGTGTGATTGCGTGTGAATGAGACAGATGGTGGGAGGGCTTGCATAAAGTTAGTCTGAGTTGAGAGTGTACCAACCTGCCAATTGCTAAGAGGTGTCTGAAATATCTTCATGAGGAGTATGGCTAGAGGAGGACAAAGCAGATGTTTCCCATACCCCTCATTCTCTTATTTGTGTGTGTCTGTCGTTTTGAATCTGCTAAAAAGTTGGTTGAGTTATTATGCTTTGTTTGATGGGACATGTCATCTTTTAAAAACTTGATTAGCACATGTTTCTTTATGTCATTTTATGTTTCCCTCCCTTTATTTGTATGGTATTTCTCCCAATCCGTTGGCACTGTTAAAATTCCTGCCTTTTGTTGTTAAGAATGTGAGAAAGTTGCCTGATGGGTATATGAAGTGCTACCAGCTATCTTGAATTCTTTCCTGGGACCACACCCCCTCCCTTCCTTGGCCTGTGTTCTCCTTCATAAATTCTGTAGGAGTTCATTCTAATCCACCTGTAAAGAAACACAGAAATGTCTCTTATATGCTACTTAGCGTTTTGCTAACTCAGTGCAAGTTAATGCTAGCCTTGGAGAAAACAATTTTGTAATCTTTCTCTGGCAACTGAATATACTGTTCTTGTTTTCAAGTGCTAAAAGCCAGGTTAGTTGAAAGTAAGTCTGTTTCGAAAGGTTTAGGCCTTGCCTAAGATTGTAATCAATTGCTTGTCCCTATAAGACTGTTGGGAAGTCTGAGTCATGTAATGTATGCTAAGTCCCTACCTTAAATTGTAATGCTAGATGACACTACTGCTTGGTTTTTTGGCTATACCTGACTAGCACACCCCTTACAAGACTGGTAAAGCTTTAAATGCTGAATACTTTGCAGAACTTAATAAGGCATGGGAACTGGCCATTTCCACCTGACTAAGTCACCTTGTAAGCTCGGTACTTCACCCAAGGGGCAGGTCAAATACTAGGTACACTCTGTGGAGCATAGAGTGAGACCTAATCACTCTCATTTGATTGCCCAAGTCTTACAACTAAGACTACTATTTAGTAATTCATAGAGATTTTTGGACACTTTTGCCTGTTCATAATTAGGAATAAGTAGGAACAGATCATTTTACATCCACATGGTCTGTTCACTTTAAAAAGATTTTGTACCAGGCCATTATGTGGGCATCATTGGAAAGTCATGGAGCAAAAAAAAAAGGCTTCAATGAGGGCTGAGGACAGCCAGCTTGGAAGAAGCCATCAGGGTTCCAGCGATTCCTGGCATTGCTGTTTATGGTGTTATTTAGTTATTTGTTTGTTTTAGAATTCCCCTTTGGGGAATAAATTGCAAATGTTCAAAACAAATTCGGGGTTTTCAAAAAAGAAACCCAAAGGAAAATGTGTAATAATCTGTACCCTCAGACACCCCAATGGGACAGATTTTAAATAGCTAAAAAATTTAAAAAATTACACAGTTTAAAATGTAAAAAATAATAATAATAAGTGCATTATTAAAATCAAATTTGAACTCACTACAAGTTAGCAGATAATAAGATTTGGAAAGGAGCAAAACTATCTGGCAATTAAATTCACTTTGTAGACCTAAAAAAATGGTCAAAAGTTTTGTATGCAAAAGCATTTTAAAAATTTATTTCACTACTTTGCAAACAAGATTATATCCTATAGAATATTAAATACCCAACTCCAGAGGCTTGACTCAGGACTATGAATGCCAACCTCCCAATTATAGAAAGTTTCTGAAGTTCTTAGAAACTGAGACATTAAGAAAAAGAAAAAAAAAAGGAGAAGGACTCCAGAATGAGCACCAGCCAGAGGAAAAGTAAACAAATCTATTGGCAATTGCCATTAATGGAAAAACACCAGACACCCAAAAGAGGCCTGATAAGGATAAACCTGCTAAATGGGTATGGTATTAACTGCTATGAATGTAGTCAATCTGGGCACTTAAAGCACCATTGTTCTTAATGGCCTAAACCCCCAGGACCTTGTCCAACATCCGGATTAAAAAGCCACTGAACGAGATGGTGCGGTCTCTCCCGAAGGGGGTGGGGGCACCTAGCTCAGTGATGGTGACCATTGACTGAAGTGGGGGCACGGCCCAGCCCAGCACTCTATTTGCCATCATCCCAGAGAATCCTTGGGTCTGTATGAATGTGGCTGGGGTCCAAATTAATTTCTTAATGAATACTAAGGCTAAGTTTTTAGCCCTTGTGCTCATACTGAATTTCATTCTCCTAAAACCTGCTCTCTAGTGGGAGTTAAAAGTGTTCCAAAAGTTAAATGTTTCACCTAACAGTTACTAAAAGGTGAATTCAAATTATGACTGTAAAAAATTATCTAAAAAAGATAAAAAGGAAAGCAAAAAGCACAGGAAAAATATAAAAATGTTGTTGGTGTACAAATAAGGTTTTAGTAAGGAAAAACAGGGAATATAAGAAACAAATATTTTTTATCTAAAGAGATCTTATATGGTAAATTTCTGTCCTATAATAAAGTAAATAGTTATCTGAAAATTTTAAAATGGGGGTAAAGAACAAAAATAAAATGGTATAAGCATGCCAAAAAGGGTATGAGGAAAGTTCATGAAAAAATGTATATACAAAAAAAATTCTATAAACAATCTAGGTATAATAAAGTCTTTTCTGGATGCAAGTCTCCAAACATTTTCGGATTTCTCTTCAAATTTTATGTGAAATTTACTTGAGTGCCTGGTTCAAATTATAGTCTAAAACAATCTGTCAGGCTACCATTATAGTCCAGAAATACATTAAAAAACCCCAAAAGGTTTGGTACTTGTAATAAAGCCGCAGAAATTAAATGTTATCATTTAAGTTATGCTAATAACTTCAGGCCTTGTAGCTTTTGTACAAAAGGTAATCAGTTACTACCTATAATTGTCAAAATGTATGCCTGAATTTATTCCTTTTATTGAGCCAGAATCCAGTAATTCCATGCCCACATAACAGTCATGCAAGAATTCCAATCAGTGCCTGCAAACAATGCCACTGCTGAAACAGATCTGAATGCTTCAGGTCAGACAGGGAGAGATTTTCGATCTCTGGCCAGGCAGGACTATGCCCATTGTCAGCTGGGATGAAATTACAGAAAAGGGACCTTCACACCTCAGCACCCCAAATGATTATGGGATTGAAAAATCTCTAAAGAATAAATAATTGTGGCAGGGTAGCTAGCACAGGATAGACATAAACAAATTTCCTATAGGTAGGTTTTAGAAGGCGTTCAAACTTTTCTACTGCAGGCCGAGTGGCAAACCTATCCCACCCCTTGGCAAATCCAAAGAAAACTCCATCAGATGTAGGACTAGGACAGTACAATCTTTCAATTTGCAATTTAGCATAATAATCACTAAAAATCCTTTGGAGACACAAGTAAACTAAACATAGGTATTTGGTATTGCATCGCTCAGGATCCAAATCCCTGAAATGGGATTTGTTAAAACCTTGAAATTGTTTAGCGGTAGGCCTTTTCCTACACCTCTGAAGGAAATAGAGCCCAAACATAAATGCTCATAAGGAAATGTGTTGTCCATTTAAAACAAATTTTAATCACAGTTTATAAGTTTACTTCCCTAGAAACTTCCTGGACCATGGAAAACTCAAACATCCCAAGGGAGTAAGTGCTGCTAAAAATTGAAGAAAGGAAGGACCCAACCAACAGCTGCAAGAAAAGAGAAAAGGACCCTAAGGGTGGTGCTGCTCCTACACTAATCTGTAGAATTTAAATACCTAACTTTTCTATCATGGCAAAACTCCTCTATGAAGTCTCAAAGTGAGGTGGAATGGGAGTCTCTGCTATGAAAAAAGGCCCAGAAACAGGCCTTTGAATAAATTAAACAGGCCCTCACCAATGCACCTGATCTGGGACTCCCAAATATAACTAAGCCTTTCTTTTTATACGTGCGTAAACGTGTTGGCACTGCAGTAAGGACCTTAACTCAAATGCTTGGGGTCATGGCATAAACCTGTGGCATTTTATCCAAACAGCTAGATTCTGTGTCCCAGGGCTGGCCGCCTTGTTTATGAGCCCTGGCAGCCACAGCACTCCTGATAACAGAAACTATAAGACTAACTGAAACAACACCTAACAGTCAGGGTGCCTTGTGCGGTAATAAATTTAATAAAATACAAGAGGCAGTATTGGCTAACCAACGCTCGAATGGTCGGATGTCAGGGAATGCTCTGTGAAAAACCCACGTATTCACCTAGAGGTAGTGAAAACCTTACTACCCATAGAGCCAGGACAGTCAAACCACAATTGCATTAAACTAATAAATGAAGTGTTCTCTAGCCATCCAGATTTAACAGACCAGCCCCTCAGGGATCCTGAGGTTGAATACTTCACAGACTGGAGCAGGAGCAGTATTATACAGGAGAAGAAGCGCTTTGTGGGCTATTCCCATTCTTTTAAGCCAGGACACCAAGGCCGATGGAAAACCCAGAACAAGTCCTGCTCTGAAAGCTTGAGGATACTTCAGCCCTGCTTCAGTCACACACCGGAGGTTGGCTGATCGATGCACGGCAGAAGATTGAGGATTCAGCTTAAGAACTCAGCATTACTGACAAGCCATTGTTTTGCTTTATCAACCTTTATCTATGCTAAACTGTTTGTCATTTTAACTGCTGTAAAACTGAATTAACAGAGTTGTCCCCATTGAACATGTTAGAAAAGGGTCTCACTAGCATTCCATTCTTTCTTATGATAGGAAGTGTTCTTGTGCTTTTATGTATTTCTGCCTAATTTGGGTGTTTATCGCTTCCCTCACATACCTAGCATGTACGTGTATAGAAACTATCTGGCCAGACATAAGAGTTTTCCATCGTTATTCATCCCAGCCATAAGTTTGTTCTGGTGGCCAATAAGGCCTGTTTGGTATGGGCATCTGCTTATGCAACTAAATCTTCTCAATGTACTAAAGGGCTATTTTGGATATATGAAAAGGTTGCATATGTCCAGCTCCCAGCATTATGGAAAGACACATGTACCATAGGAATAATCCAGCTAGGATTTTCCTTCTGCCTAACCCAAGGGGCAATAAACTACGAAAGCCTCAAAACACAAGATGCTCAATCCCTCGACCAAATTCCTAATATAGGAGGAACCCAGGTTTGGAAAAATGACAAATGGCCACCCCAGAGAATTATAAATACTTATGGCCCAGCCACATGGGCACAAGATGGGAGTCAGAGATACTGCACACTAAATCGCATTATCAGGTTACAAACTGTCTTGGAAGTTATAACTAATCAAACAGCCACAGCTTTTGAGCTTGTTGCTCAAAACTACCTGCTAGCGACAGAAAAAAAAGTATGTGGTAAATTTAATAGCTCTGACTGTTGTTTGCAAATAGATAATAATAGTAAAAATAATAGTAACATTATAACCATATAGCCACCAATGTTAGAAAGCTTGCCCATGTCCCGGTGCAAAAATGGCAAGGCATAAAAAAATCAGCAATTGGTCTGAAAACATATTCTCAGGTCTAGGAGGATTTAAGTACATTATTGAATCTGTAGTCCTATTGGTGGGATCCTGTCTTATCCTCCCTTGCATAGCCCCAATAATTACGAATGCCATTTCTAAGTTTATGAAAGCAGTTGTTAAACAAAAAACTGCAGCCCACATAATGTTAATGCACCAAATTAAGGATGATGCTCTTAACCCATGAAGGGTCGAGCATCAAGGGGGGTAATGTGTCAGAAAGGAGCTGATAGCAGTTCAAGGTACTCCCTTTGAGAGATCATTCAGCAAGCTCCAAAAACCTGTTTGGGAAAGCCAAATAGCAGAGAATGGTTTTCTTGGAAATGCAAAAGAGTGACCAATTCACAAACTTATCCAAATCCCCTCTTTTTGAAGTTGATGGTTTGTCATGCATTTCCTGGAGACCATTTGTTCTTTGAAAGATCTGATTTTGCTGAATACAACCTTGTAATTTCCAAAGAAAATGTGTAATCGCTCACCCGGACGACCCCCCCCCTTACCTGAACCGGGGTATAAGACCCCTCTCCTCCCTTCCCGGGGTGCTCGGCCTGGGAACGTTAGCCCGTTTGAGTCCACCAGCGTAAATAAACCTGCTACTTCCTAAAACAGCCTCAGTGTCAAGGCCTCTCTGTGTTCCCACTACAGTTTCTCTGATCTTTCTGCCTCGACTTAGTCACAGACAAGCTGCTTCTGCCTCCCTGTTATTTCCTTATCTGCTGCAGAAAAGATGTGCAAGATAGGAGCACACCTGAGCAAACCTTCTTACAAGTATGACTGTCTCCAAGGATCACTTACATTCCAAAGATAACTATTTGCCAGTCATTCTTTCTTTGTCCCATCCATTCACTTCCCTCACCACGTGTTGCCCCTCAGTAGAATTCCTCTTCTTCCCCCTCCCATAATCTGTCTTACCAGAATGCAACCCCCCATTCTTCCTGTGATCTCCAGAAAGAATTTGGGTCTTCATTCTGAAGGCTTCTGTGTATACACACTAAATAAAATTTGAAATGCCTTTTCTCCTGTTAATCAATCTTGCCTCATGCCAGTGATTTTTCAGGGAATCTTTAGGCAGCCAATGGCCACGGCCAACACAACCTTAAAGGCAGAGAAAGGACACCACAGTGTTGGTTTTGCAAGATGGACTAAAATCAGAGGCCTGAGAGTCACTGTTTGGCTTATATTTAGTTTGACTTCTGTAGAGCCTTTGAAGATAGATTTCCAAATGAGGTAGGCATAGTTAACATAGTTTAGAAGTAGTTATATTATAGCCTGAGTAATGCTCAGCTGCTCCCCTTGATACCAATAAATCAAAGGGGCAGGGAACTGGTAGAAAGAAATTTATTTCTGAGTTCGAATCCAGGGAGCAGAGCTGGACTCCAGGTCTTTCTAGAATGGTTCTGCTGACCCTCTAGGCTTTTACAGTTCACTTTTATTTTTGTTTATTTTTTATTTTTTGATTTGGAGTCTCACTCTGTCGCTGAGACTGGAGTTACAGTTCACTTTTAGTCCAGAGCTGTCAGTACCTATACATTAGCCACGTGGGCAGCAGAGTATTGTACAGAACTTAAGTTACAGCTGCATTTTACCTTTAGATAGCAACATTTAAAGTAAAGAAAGTTTACAAGGCCTAAGATATGATGCACTGCAAAAGTTACACAAATCAATTACATTAATACTATATAGTTGGAAGAAAAGGAGTAAATAGGGATTTCCCAGCATAGTCTGCTGGGAAGTCAGGGATTCCCTGAAACTATTTACTGGGAGTCTATAGAAGACAAGAGGACTCTCAGTAATGTACTCAGGAATGTTCAGGAGTGCTTGAATCCCCTGCCACGCCCTTCTCTAGGAGCTGTGGCAATATGGAGGCAGGTTTTCTTAGGCAGGTCTAAATTAAAATAGGGTAAATATTCAAACATCTTTCTTTTTTATTTTTTTTTTGAGTTGGAGTCTCACTCTGTAGCCCAGACTGGAATGCAGTGGCCACTCGCAGCCACTGCAGCCTCGACCTGCTGGGCTACAGCAATCCTTCCACCTCAGCCTTCCAAATAGCTGGAACTACAGGCATGCGCTACCACGCCCGGCTAATTTTTTGATTTATTGTAGATATGAGGTCTCGCCAAGTTGCCCAGGCAGGTCTCAAACCCGCAAGTTGAGGCAATCCACTCACCTCAGCCTCCCAAAGCACAGGATTACAGGCTGAGACACCAAGCCCGGCTCAAACATCTTTCTTATCCATACACAATCTTCACCCAACCTACCAGGCATGGCAGACCTGACCACCTTGCAGGATGGAATGAGGAACTACCAGTACAGTAAATCACAGAATCAATAGGGAATTACCCCAAATACAGACATGATGTTCTAAGAAAAGCCCAGATCTAGTTAGACAGTAATTTCCATTATTTAGATGTTCCTTGTGACCTTAAAAGGTTGAGAGATAGTAGTCAAATCTCATGACTAGATACCTGCGGCCCTCTGCTCTTGGCTCATGGCTTACATAATCGTCGTTGTAAAAGTATATAAAGCTTCTTGTCAAAGGCAAGCACATGCCCTTTCTTAAGGCACCCATGCTCTCCCTTGAACATATCCTTTCTTCCTAACACATCCTTTCTTACACTATACTTAGGATTCACTCTGAAATTCTTTTCGGTGGTGAAATCAAGAACCCAAGAAGCAACACACCACACCCAACCTGGCTTCACAAGCATACATATTATCCATAGTTGTTAAACACATACTGCTTTCTAGTGGTACAAGCAAACCAACTACACCTGAGTTCAGAACAGATTCTATCAAACGAACCTATTAAACAGGAGTTTTAAGTAGAAAGCAAACACTGTGTATACTTTTACCCAACCTCAACCAACACACAAAAAAGCCTAAGAAACAAAAGGAATTGACAAAAAGTGTACAATAGTTTGGCTTAAAATAATACTCCAGACATAAGATAGATAAAACAGCAAATGTCACTGTAGGAACTGGAGAAGTGGCGTGAATAGAAAAGCCAGAATTGCATCTGCTTTTTCTCTACTGTGCAGAAGTGTAAACATGTTTCTTTGGGCTAGTTCACACATATGTGGTTTTTCAAGTAGCTCAGCCATGTGTCCCCAGTTTTCACCTACAGTCCTGATGTAAATATGAGTAACACCTCTTTGTGTGCTTGAAAGTATTCCCATTTAAATAGCCAATTATATGACTACACTAATTTTAAGTTCATCATCATTTTTTTAAAATGTTATATATTCAAGGGGCACAAGCACATGTTTCTTACATGAATATATTGCATGGTAGTAAGGTCCGGGATTTTAGTGTACCCATCACCCAAACAGTGAACACTGCCTCCAGTAGGTAATTTCTCAATCCTCACCCCCCTTCCACTTTCCCACATTTTGTAGTCTCCAATGTCTATTTTAACTCTGTACGTATCTGTGTACCCATCGTGTACCTCCCACTGCCAAGTGAGAACATGCCTGACATAATTTTTGACACCAAAATGTCAAGGAGATATATACCATGAACAGTATGGTAAAGAAAGAATGAATGAAATGGAGGGAAAGGGAGATGGAACAGGAGAGGAAGACACTGAGAAAAGCCAAACATTGGTTTCTAAAATTAAGTGCTTTTGAGGGACAAGTGACAAGTTTGAGAACTATGCCCTGGTATTTGTGATGTTTATGTAGTCAGGTATTGCTGGAATATATTTAATAATGTCTGCATGCCTAGCATACCTAGCAACAAGTTCATACATATTTTGAGAATACTAGAGTTGAAGAATGTATTCACTATCTATTATGCAATATATTCAATAACTTTTAGCATCTTGTTTCTATCCCCTGTTGAGTTTTTCCCATTTTCTTCATGACTGTGTAAACCACTGAACACTCAATTTATAGTTTTGCATTTTTACATACAGAAATCTTTTAGGAAGTCCTAGCCAGAGTAATCAGGAAGAGAAAGAAATAAAGGGTATCCAAACTGGAAAAGAGCAAATCAAACTATCTCTGTACAATGATGATATACCTAGAGAATCCTAAAGACTCCAGAAGTAAACCCAAATACCTACAACCAACTGATCTTTGACAAAGCATACAAAAACATACACTGGGGAAAAAACACCCTATTCAACAAATGTGCTGGGAAAATTGGATAGCTACATGCAGAAAAATGAAACTTGATCCTTATCTTTCCCCATACACAAAAATTAACTCAAGATGGATTAAAGACTTAAATGTCAGACCCCAAACCGTAAAATTCCTAGAAGAAAACTTAGGAGAAGCTCTTCTGGACATCGGCCTAGGCAAAGAATTCATGGCTAAAACCCCAAAAGTGAATGCAACTAAAACAAAAATAAACAAGTGGGACTTAATTAAACTAAAAAAGCTTCTGCACAGCAAGAGAAATAACCAACAGAGCAAATAGGCAACCAACAGAATGGGAGAAGATATTTGCAAACTATACATGTGGCAAAGGACTAATATCCAGAATCCACAAATAACTCAAATAAATCAGCAAGAAAAAAGCAAATAACCCTATTAAAAAGTAGGCAAATAACATGAACAGACACCTCTCAAAAGAAGATATACAAATGGCCAACAAACATATTTTAAAAAGCTCAGCCTCACTCATCATCAGGGAAATGCAAATTAAGACCACAAAGAGATACCGCCTTACACCAGTCAGAATGGCCATTATCAAGAAATCAACAAACAATAGATGCTGGTGTGGTTGTGGAGAAAAGGGGACACATACACTATTGGTGGGAGTGTAAATTAGTACAGCCTCTATGGAAAGCGGTATAGAGATTTCTCAAACAACTACACACAGATCTACCATTTGATCCAGCAATCCCACTACTAGGTATCTAACCAAAAGAACAGAGATCATTACATGAAAAAGACACCTGCACCCGCATGTTCATCGCAGCACAATTCACAATCACAAAGATATGGAATCAACCTAAATGCCCATCAACCGATCAGCAGATAATGAAAATGTTGGTATATATACACTAAGGTATACTATTCAGCTATCAAAAAGAATGGAATAATGTCTTGGAACAACTTGGATAGAACTGGAGATCATCCTAAGTGAACTAACTCAGGAATTAAAAGCCAAACACCACCTGTTCTCACTTATGAGTAGGAACTAAACTAAGGATCTGCAAAGGTATGAAGAATGATATAATGGACACTGGAGATTGAGAAAGGGGGGAGGGAAAAAAAGAAATCACCTATCGGGTACAATGTGCACAGGTGGGGTGGTGAGTACTCTGAAAGTCCAGACCAAAAACTATTTGTATACCCCAAAGGTATTGAAATAAACAAACAAATAAGTAATTTTTTAAAAAAAACTTTTAAATTCAGATAATTTGGGCTACTCTTCTTTTTTGCTAATGACCCATACCTATCCATTTCAGTTAGGTTTACGTTGTTGCTCTTTTATTCCTAAGGGTACATTTTCAGCACGCTCAAGGGGCTTCTAAGAGTAGTCTGAAAATTACCTTTAAATGTAAATAGTCTAATTAAACGGTTCAGCAGTGTAGAGTAAAAACATTTAGGTAATTTCTTCCTTAAACATCGAGCATTTCCTTTAAATTCAGAAGCTCTTGAAATTAGCAGTCAGCAATTTGGAAAATATGTGTACAACATCACTCAGGAATTACTATGTTGTCATCTTTCAACTTCAAATCTTATCAATTGATGTCTCATGGCCAACTTGCAATACACAACATATGATATGGTTAGAGGTGATAACATCAAGCATCTACGGTCTAGTTAGAAACAGTAGCTCATGAAGACTGACAGAAAGCAGGAAGTGCACTTAGCACAGGCATCTTACTTGCACTCACTTTAAGGTAAACTTACTCTCCCTACTTCATCAACCACAGAAACTACAAACTAGACTGTCACTGGCCGCCTTATTATTCAGTCATTTGAGGTTTCACTGCAGAAAGGACTTAAAATGCAATTATTTTTTGAGAGCCAGTAATTCAGAATTTGACAAAAATCTGAGAACAGGCACTCAGGTCTTCATATAGAAAAGCAAACATCAAGCAGAGTGCCTACTCGTTTTCTTAAGAGCAATGAAACCTTAACTCAGAAATTATCATTGGTCTGAAGCTGATATTTTATGAGAAATCTTTGTATTCTGACCAACGGAACCAGAAAATGCAGAAATCAGCACTGACACCGATTTTGATACATCTGAATTGAATGCACTATTTTCAACAAGAGCAAAAGTGGGTGTGGAATTTATAAGCTGCATCCAGAATCTCACAAATTATGTTAGAACTGGTACTGGAATCTACTTCAGTGCCCAGGATATTCCTTACAAACTGATATTACATGCATCAGGTATTTGTTAAAAGCAGAAATTATAAAGGCCTCTGAAAACTGTCAGAACATGTTGGTTATGTTCAAAAGTAGTAATACTGTACTGTCATACTGGGGAATACAATATGGCCTTGACCTAACTTGTTTCTGTATCTGATAGTGTTTTAAGTCCTGCAGTCAAGCACTTGGGGTCTGAACTACTTTTCAACGAGTCTTTGCAATTGAGCTCTGTTACCAAAGTAGCAGTAAAGCTATCGCTATATCATGAAAGGTGTCATATTGTGGAAAACAGAAAAAACATAATTTTGCATCTTAATGGATAGTATACCTGTTTCTGGCATTTTAAAGGGCTCTAGATTTGATAGAGCCTTCCCACTGACGTCAGAACCATTTTTGCATGTACCCAGTCTTTGGCTGAGATGGTTCCTGGGGTTCAGCTTCCAGGTCAAGCCCCCCCAAAAAAGGTTATCAATTGAAGCAATAACACATTGAATACAATGAGGAAGTGGTAATATTTAATTTCCTCGGTGTTAGGAAGTAAAAGTCTATAGTCTAGCATGGGAATAAATGTGGTACAAAGACAGACTTCACACCTTTGTTTCCTGTATTAGGAAATCTTATTTTAAATGACAAACTAAGGATAAATCACACTACACCTACTTTTGCTATATTTTACCATCGTGCCTCAGAGCAGTGAGCATCAGCTATCTATGAAATCTGAAGTCTGACAGATAAGACCAGTGTATTTGCATGTCTGGGTCAAATCTCATAGCTATGACACCCAACAGTCTATTGAGGTAACTTGAAAGTTATTTTGTTAAGATTAAGTGAAGTCATACTTAGGTCTGAAGAGCCTATAAAACTTTCCATAAAGGAATCCCATTTAGAACAAAACCCCAGAATAATGTGTGCAAAATTACTGTCTTACAGGAAGAGTATGGGAAATTGAGTGGAAAGTATTTAACGGGCATTGTTGTCTGCCATATTCTGGAACGCTCTTAACAGTGTATTGCAAAAATAAACCATGGCCAAAATTACATCAATGTTTAGCTTGAAAATGCTCTCTTTTGAGAGAATAATTTCTGTGTCATCATAATCTTATGGTACCCTGAGTTTTCTAATTATAAAAGGTTTTAGACAGCTTTTAAAAGCCACTTAAAAATCATGTTCGATAGTTTCTGTAGGCCAGTGTCTATCAAACTTAATATAAAAAATATTAATAACAGGCATGATGCACACATACTCCCCCTTCCACACATTCTTTCTTTCCCTTCCCACCAGCTTGCATCTCAGGTGCTCCCTCATCTTCTCTCTCCTTAACATCCTGACTTGCAGGTGGTGGCTCCTCTCCTGGAGGCTGTTCATCATTGGGCTGCCGAGCCTAGGTGCCTGTGTGGGCAAATACAAGGTTTTGTTATCAATACATGTCAATAATACACATACACAGAGGACACAGGTATTTCTGATCATATGTTCAGTCTAACGACATCTCGCCACCACTATTCTGTGGAACACTTATTCTTAATAAAGTTACTCTTCCCACAGTTTAACTCTAGGAATAGAGTTACCTCCAAGGACTTTGGAAGCTATTCCAAGCTACTTTGGGATGGATGTGTGCAATCCCTTGTCAATAAATATGAGGTGAAAGTCACGGCACAACTTGGTGAACATAAGACCATCTGGCCAGGTAACACCAGAATGGAATCCCCCCAGATCAATGTTTCCTTCCTGAGATGCCATTATCGGTGTGCATCAGTGGTCTAAGAGCTTTCTCGGTGTCTCTATACCACTTAAGACCACACTAGCACAACAAGAAATTGCTGCTAGTAGGAAACATCAAATGTTAAGCACTCACAACCTCTGGCTCAGACTGCTGAGAAACTTCGATTACATTTCTTCTTCCGTGCCTATAGGTGGATCTTCCACGCCAACTCATATTTCTCACTGAAAACAGAATACTGGGAATTGGAACATGCACTTGAGAGGTCAGTAACCTTTGGCCACTTCAATGGCCAAATGTTAACTTGCAAGTTTTTAAAGTTGGGCAAATATTTTCCAAACAAGCCCCAGGGTAAGCATGAGCCAGTATGTATGCTTTCCGGAGGCTTGCAAAACCTTTTACGCTGGCCAAGCCAGCAGAGCAACCGTCTCACGGTTCGTGGCAAGAGACAGAGGGCATGTCCAGGCAGGTCTGGTTTCACCACTGGACTCACAGACGTTTCGGAAAATGGGCTAGAGAATTAAAACTGCAGCAACTGCTGCTTTCGTCACGCTCCCACCTACGAGGTCCCCTTCCCTCCCCACTAAAATCAAGCTTTGTGGACCGCACAGCCTCCCCGTGATGTCCAAGGCTGTTTCTGAACCATCCAGAGGGGAGAAGTGGCCGCCCAGAGCGTTGGGCGCGCCCGTCACTCTGCACTGCTGAGGGGCGCTCTAGAGCTCTGGGCACGCCGTCACCACCCGCAGTGCTCCCCGTTTCTGGTCCTCTTTCTCACCGCCGGTTCAGGATCCCCAGTGAAAACTCGGGCACCTGTCCTGTGTCAGGGGATCCCGGTGGCTCTGGGGCTCAGTCACCTCCAACAGCACGCTGCACTCACCCCCTATCATCGGAACCCTCCTCTCTATGGCCCACCTTCCTCCCTGGTCCAGGCCCTGCCATGAGGACAGGGACTTGGCGGCGGCACCTGTAAAAGGTCAACCACGACCACAAAGCCTTCCCTTTTGGGGGGCCACAGAAAGCACTAACTGACTGGCTTGCAACCTGCTGGATCCCCCTCAAACTCACTCACACTTAAACTCCCGGGGGAACTACTGATGGAAGACCTACTGGCTGCATCTCAGTGGGTGAGGAGGAACGAAGACAGCATGAAAAATGACCATGCGAACCCTCCCTGCAGAGCCCTGAGTTGCCAGAAGGCGGACAGCAATGTGCATGCGTAACAGCAGACTCTAGCCACAACGGGCATGCACAGTGAGTCACCCACATGCGGGGAAGGGTTGGGGGAGGCTTGGCTTTTCCCGCCACTCGGATCGGCACCCACAACAGTTTCTCAGGACTAAGAAAAAAACTTCAAGTAAGTCCCTCCCAACTTGCTCAACCATTCTTATGCATCTCAAAACTTTGAGGACAGTCTCGTGTTACTCTTAGTGGAGGATGTGTCTCAATATACATGCTGTTTGATGCTAAGATTTTTAATGTCTATTTGGTATGTGCTTTGATTAATCATTTTCTTCTCCAGTTCTGAGTTCTCTGTTTTGACTGCAATTGAATTTAGGATTTTTATAGAATAAATACATTCACACTTGTTTCCTTTTTTTTTTTTTGGTTGTGTTATTGTACATTTAAATGTCTGCACGGGCAACTGATTTCCCTGAATACAACTGTAGCCATTCAGTCAGTGTATGGCTCATAAATATCCAGAGATGTTGTTCCTAGGATCTAGGCTCACTCTACTGTCACATGATGTACAGCAGTGGTGACTGCCCTCACCATATACTGTACTCCCCAAATGTCAACCCAACAATCTGTTCATAAGACAACACTGACACTGCATAATGCTCTAAAGGAGAGTACTTCCTCGACAGCGGCACTAGTGTGTCAGATGTAGAAGTTCTTTAAGTTCTTCTGATTTTGAAGTCTGTTGTAAAACAGGTCTTTCAAGGTTGGGAATGGTTTGCTTGGAATTGGGTATAAGAATCCTGAAATAATGTTTTAGGACTGGTGGACACAGCAACGCAAGGCTTTTTAGACAAGGGGTTCAAAGAGTTTAGGGATGGAAAAATATCATTTGACACTTTTTATTGAGCAGTTGATGGGTCTCTCAGGCAGTTGCTGGAATGAACAATAATGATTTTGCAACTTTTATTTTCCTAGGCAAGAGATTCCTGTATTCCTAAATCTATGTTGATGAAGCCAGTGGGATATAAACTCTTGGTGATGTGGACAGTAAGCTGTATGCATGCATTCTGTTCTCATTACTTTTATGTAACTTAGCAGTTTAATGTGGGAAATAGTATATGGAAGGGAAGGACAGGCTGGGGTTTCTGAGCAGAAAGTAGCTTTTTGTAAGTAAATTTGGATATATTGTTGAACTGACTCCTACGTATTCCACACAGCTGGACTTCTATTAAGGAAATACCTTAAGTGGGGAAAGGTAGGTCTCTGTCTCTTTCTCTGTCTCTGTCTCTCTCTGTCTGCGCCTCTCTCTCAAGCAGTCTGAGTAGGAATTGTGGTCCTTCGCATTTTTTTAAAGAGTGACAGCAGTCATAATGCCAATCCTTTATCGAGTGCTTCTTTCATCTTTTTTGTTCTTTCTCAGCAAGGACACTATCATTACCAAATTTTACTTTCTTTTCTCATCTTGACTCTAGTTTTTAGTGTAGTGCACTCAAAAGTGCTGAAAGAATGAGAGAGAGCAATTTCTGGATTTAGACTTTCTGTGAGCAACTAATTAAAAAACGGTCAAATTTATTTATTTATTTTTGAGTTGGAGTCTCACTCTGTTACTCAGACTGGAGTGCAGTGGCCACTCCCAGTCACTGCAGCCTTGACCTGCTGGGCTCCAGCAATCCTTCCGCCTCAGCCTTCCAAGTAGCTGGAACTACAGGCGCATGCTACCATGCCCGGCTAATTTTTGATTTATTGTAGAGATGAAGGAACAGAAAGTATGAAAAACACTGTAGAAACAAAAATAATTGCCTGATACATGACTTTAGGGTTGCTAAACGAGGAGTTGGAACTGAGCCTCACAGCAACCCCTCTACCTGTGGGAGGGCTCAATTTCCCACATGACCAGAGCTGCCCATGGTCTAAGTAGGGGAGGCTATGAATGAAAGAGATTTTTCATGAAATGGTGGTTGGGTAGGACAAAGTCTACAGAGTCTGGGAAGCTGGCAATTTTCAGAGTACTCTAAACAGTGTCGTCTAAGCCCAGACTACTTGATGGTTAATATCAAATTATTTACTATCTCCCATGTCAAATGCAACTCCCGTACTTTCTTCATAAAATAGGAGCACAGAAGGGACGTGGAGGTCCCTTTGCTCCAGCACAACCATGCATGACATTCACCTATTCTCCACCCAAGCAAAGCCTCCACGGGATGACAACAGAACAAGAGGTCACATGTATTTGCTGGCCCTATTTCCTTTGAGTGCCTGTCTGTCCAATGACATTTCACATGTGCAAAATACACACTATGAAACCTACATTTCATCAGTAATTACGTACTTTGTGGTAGCTTTCCTGGCTCATATCAAAGATGATCCTTTTGCCCGAAAATACTAAATTCCCAAGGAGAAGGACAAAATTGGGTTCTCATGTGTATTTGCATATGCTTTTTTTTAAAGTTTATTTTAAAGATGTGGGGTACAATTCAGGGTTAGGTATACAAATGGTTATTGTACAGGTAAAGTTTGAGCCTCATTTTGGTCCCCACTTCGCCTAGTTTGAGATGAGGTCCTCCTTATTGATGAAGCCTGCCCCCCACCCAGCAGTTTCCCACTACTGCCAATTCTTTTCCTGTAGTATTATAATAATTGTTCAGGGTCTGCTTATGAGTGAGAACATGTGGTACTCAGTTCTTTGTTTCTGTGATAGATCACTCAGTACTATAGACACTAAGTCTATCCAAGTTGCGGCAAAGTTCACAATTTTGTCCTTCTTTATGGCTACACAATATTCCATCGTGTATATGTACCATATTTTTTTTTATCCAGTCCACTTTCAATGGGCAGTACGGTTGGTTCCATGTTTTTGCTATTGTGAATAATGCTACAATAAACATGCATGAACAGGTATCTTTTTCATAGAGCGATTTGAGTTCCTCTGGGTATATTCCCAGAATGGGGATTGCTGTGTTATATGAAAGGTCAACTTTTAGGTCGTTTAGGAATTGCCACACAGTTTTCCACAGAGGTTGTACTAGTTTACAATCCCACCAACAGTGTAGAATTGTTCTTTTCTCTCTGCATTCTCTCCAGCATCTGCTGTTTTTTGAGTTACTGATGATGGCCATCCTGACTGGAATTAGGTGGTATCACAGTGTAGTTTTAATTTGCATTTCTTTGATAATTAGTGAGGCTGAGCATTTTTTCCTGTATCTGCTGACTGCTTGTATGTTTTCTTTTGAGGAGTATCTATTCATATCTTTTGCCCACTTTTTAATAGGGCTGTTCCTTTTTTTTTTTTCTTTTCAGCACATTTGGGTTCCATGTAGATCCTAGATATTAGGTCTTTGTCAGATATACAGTTGGCAAATATTTTTTTTTTCCTATTCTGTGGCCTGTCGCTTCACTCTCTTGATGGTTTATTTTGCTTTGCAGAAGCTGTTCAGCTTGATGTGGTCCCACTTGTCTGTCTTATTTCATATGGCATGGACATTTGGGGTTTTGATCAGGAATTGGTTGCCAGTACCAATTTTCATAAGGGCGTCTCCTGCATTTTCTAAGGTTCTTATAATTTGAGGTTTTATGTTTACGTCTTTGATCCATTGAGTTGATTTTTGTGTATGGTGACAGGTAGGGGCCTTGTTTTAATCTTCTGCATGTGGTCAGCCAGATTTCCCAGTGTCACTTACTGAATAAGCTCTCCTCTCCCCAGTGGTTGTTAGTGGAGGCTTTGGTTGAGAAATTGAGGTTTTGCTTCCAGAATCTCTATCTTGTTCCATCGGTCTATATGCCTGTTTCTTATACCAATATCAGCCTTGTTGATTATTGTAGCCTTATACTCAAGTTTAAAGTCTGGAACTGTGATACCTCCCACTTTGTTTCTTTTGCTAAAGATTGTTTTGGCTGTTCATGGTCATTTATGTTTCCATATGGATTTCTGTATTGTCATTTCCAGGTCTGAGAAGAATGATACTGGTAATTTAATGGGTATTGCATTAAATCTGTAGATTGCCTTGGGTAGGATGGGCATCTTAACAATGTTGATTCCTCTAATCCATGAGCATGGAATATTCTTTCCATTTGTTTGTGTCATCTTTCACTTCCTTGAGCATGTTTTAGAGTTTTCGTTATAAAGTTCCTTCACTTCTCTGGTTAGGAAGGTGCGGAGGTATTTCATTTTTTTTGTTGCTATTGTGAATGGGATTATGGTTTTTATTTGGATCTCTGCCTGTTTGTTGTTGATGTATAAGAATGTGACTGCCTTTTACACATTGGTTTTTTACCCTGAGACTTTGTCAAAGTCCTTCATCAGTGCAAGATTTTTAACAGATTCTCTTGGATTTTCGAGGTATAGAATCATCTCATCAGCAAAGAGGGATGACTTGACTTCCTCTTTCCCTGTTTGAATGCCTGTGATTTCCTTTTCTTGTCTGATTGCGCTGGCTAGGACTTCCAACACTATGTTGAACTGGAGGGGTGAAAGTGGGCAACCTTGTCTTGTTCCGGTTTTTAGGGGAAATGCTTCCAATTTTTGTCTGTTTAGCAATATGTTGACTGTGGGTTTATTGTAGATGGTTCTTACTATTTTGAGGTATGTTCCCACTATGCCTAGATGTTCAAGGGTTTTTATCAAAATGGTATGCTGGATTTTATCAAAAGCTTATTTAGGGTCTAATGATATAATCATGTGATTCCTATTTTTACACCTGTTGATGCATTTAATTACATTTATGGTCTTGCGGATATTGAACCAGTCCTGCATCTAGGGAATGAAGTGCCTATGCATCTATAGCAGCATTTATTAATTGTTGAGGACATTTCTGAAGCAAGACTTTAATGTTTTCCAATCTGTAGTTTGTAATCCATAGTGGGTCATAAGATTAATGTTGTCAGTCACAAACAGCATTTTAAAGAAATGAGATAAAAAAGAACGTAGTTTCATACTGAGAAACAGGCCTTAAATATTACTTAATAGCCTGTACCACATATAGAATATACAGGTAGACTGCACACACACACACACACACACACACACACAACACACACACACGTACATGAGGAGAGCATGTATGAGTTAGAGAATATTAGAAAGAATGCAATGTTCTTCCTGAGTGTGCCAATGTTTACAAAAATGTACGCATGTTAAAAAATACGTCTTCATATTTTACAAAGTATTGGTAAACATAGCCAAAATATTCTTTTGTGTTTTAAAAGTCTTTCATGTTGATGGGTAAAAAATCAGAAAACACACCAATTATAAAGAAAAAGTCTCAGCACTGAGTGACTTATAAAAGTGCTCTTTTCACTGCACCACTATGAATGATATGATGGAAAAAATTTGATTTCAAATTTGCTTTATTTTTCATTTATAATCATGAGAAGGTCTACAGGTGTTCCTACATCCTTGTACCTTGAACTTTTGGGGGGCTAATTTTCTATTCTCTTATTTATTTATCTTGCTATTTCCACAGTGCTTTACAATTTTTTTCATTTAAAGACATTTTCTGTTTGCAAAGAGAATAATTTCTGGCTCTATAAATTGTTTTGGGGTTGCTGATGCCCTTACTATTTTTATTTTTTTCTTCTTTAAACATTTTTAATGATCAAATAATTATATATATATATTTATGGAGTAAAGTGTGATGTTTGGATATATACAAACAATTTAAGAGTTATAAAAGCAATGGGGTAGAAATACAACAAATTGTTTACCACAGTGTGGTGAATTGTGGATAATAATTTTTATTCTATTATTCCTTATTTCATAACCTTCTCTAAAGAACACCTACTCCTTTTGTAATCAGAAAAGAAATGAACAACATTTTGTATCAAGAAAGTTAGAATTCCTTCACATAGTATACAATCACAAATCTTTGACCAAATAAATAACAATGTGCTATCATGAATATATGTTCTTAGTAAAATCAATTTTTATTTTCTGGCTTCATTTGGGAGGTGCAGGATGAAAAGGACCTTGGTTTCCAGGGTTTTTCTTGGTTAAAGTTAATGGAACACAGCATTCTGTGCCAAAAAGAAGGCTAAAATGTTTGCTATAGCAGCACTTCCCAACATCAATACATCTTAATCTTTATTTCTTTTATCACACTGAAAAAAGCGAATAAACATGGTGCTCATTCAGCAGAATAGAACCAAAAGTCTATCAGTCTTAACATGCAGGGACATTTCTGCTTCTCAGAGTAGCCACTTATGAGTCTCTCATGTGTAAATTTGCCCAAGCCCATTTCAAATATACTTATATTTCCTCATCTACCATCATTTACGTGAGTTTTAGAAATTGGTTAATTTTGGATAATTTTATTTGTCCAAAACTTACTTAGGTTGGTTCCTCCACAAACTCCCAAGCTTCTCAATTGTCATTACTCTGGAGCCAAAGCATCATCAATACATTGATTCTCCTACTAATAATGGGCGCTCTGGTTTTGGCTAATACGGCAGCCTGAAGGAACCAACAGCCCATGGCACATGTTTTAGTAGGCACTGAGCTAAGAGATCACACCAGTTTCTCCTCTCTTTTTTTATTTTGTTTTGTTTTGTTTTGTTTTGTTTTGTTTCTTGAGTTGGAATCTCACTCTGTCGCCCAGACTGGAGTGCAGTGGCCGCTCCCGGCCACCGCAGCCTCGACCTGCTGGGCTCCAGCGATCCTTCTGCCTCAGCCTTCTGAGTAGCCGGAATTACAGGTGCGCGCTACCACGCCCGGCTAATTTTTTTATTTTATTGTAGAGATGAGGTCGTACCTGCCCAGGCGGGTCTCGAACCCGCGGGCTCGGGCAATCCACTAACTTCAGCCTCCCAAAGGCACGGGATTACAGGCTGAGCCACCGAGCCCGGCTCCTCTTTTTTCAATTTCAGACTCACTAGATTGTTTGTTTAGATGAAACTTCTAAAGTTAAAATGAAAATTAAAACTTCATAAAACTAACATTGCCGCCGGGCTCGGTGGCTTAGCCTGTAATCCCGCGCTTTGGGAGGCTGAGGTGAGTGGATTGCCTGAGCCCGCGGGTTCGAGATCCACCTGGGCAACTTGGCGAGACCTCATCTCTACAATAAAAAAAAAAAAAAAAAATCAGCCGGGCATGGTAGCTTGTGCCTGTAATTCCGGCTACTCGGAAGGCTGAGACGGAAGGATCGCCGGAGCCCAGCAGGTCGAGGCTGCTGTGGCCGGGAGCAGCCACTGCACTCCAGTCTGGGCGACAGAGTGAGACTCCAACTCAAAAAAAAAAACAAACAAAACTAACATTGTCTAAGTTATGCAACTCTAAAGAGTTAAGTAGAGAAACTCTGTCCCCAAAAGTGTGAAAATTACCTTCTCTACTTGCCTATTTTTAATCCCATTTGTTAATGCTGCCTTTAGGTTTGCTTCAGATTTTCTAGCATTCAACTTTTTAATGACTATTTTATTCTTAAAAAGAATACCTTTCTCTGGACACAATTCATTGGAAAAAAATTAATGCAAAATTAAGCTGAATTAAGCAATCTACAAAAAAATATACAATATATTTAGATTGCAAACCTCTTGAGGGAAGAGACTGTTGAACATCCTTTTACGTCTCCATAACTTGTAACACATAAACCCAAGACGATGGGTGATCATGCCAAAGAAAAGAATATGGAACAAAGGCAAGGAAAAGATGAAAACTGACAGAGAAGAGAGTGCAATAAAATGGTAAAATGTACATTCCCAAAGAGAACTAAAGTATTATGGTATTCCCAAAACAGATACGTAGACCAATGCAACAGAATAGAGAGCTCAGAAATCAGTCTCGCATTTATGGTCAATTGGTTTTCCACAAAGATGCCAAGGACACACGGTAGGGAACTGAAGTCCCTTCAACCGGATATCCATATACAGAAGAAAGAAATTAGACCCTCATCTCACACTACGTATAAAAAAACTTAAAATGTATTAAAGACTTAAATGTGAGACCTGAAACTGTGAAACTACTAGAAGAAAACCGAGGGGAGAAGTTCCATTACATTGGTCTGGGGAATGTTTTTTGTGGATATGAGCTCAAAAGCACAGGTAGCAAAAGCAAAAATAAACAAATGAGATTATATCAAACTAAACATTTCTGTACAGTAAAAGAAACAATCAGCAGAGTGAAAAGACAGCCCATGAAATGGCAGAATATATTTACAAACCATACATCTGGTAAGGGGTTAATAACCAAACTATATGAGGAACAAAAAAAACTCAACAGTACGGAAACAACCTGTTTTAAAAATGGGCAAATGGTAACAGACAGCAGGCACTCTCGCTGTTGTCCTGCCCGTTGTGCCCTTCACAATGTATCTTTCCTTTAATAAATATACCTTTCTTGATTCATTTTTTTAAAAAGTGGGCAAATGATGTGAACAGACATTGTCAGAAGAGGCCATACAAATGGCCAACAGGTATATGAAAAAATACTCGACATTACCAATCACCAGAGCAATGCAAATTAAAATGACAATGAGATGTTATCTCATACCTGATAGAATGGCTATTATCAAAAAGATGAATGGTAACAAGTGCTGGGGAGAAAAAGGAACCCTTGTGTAAGATGGGTGAGAATGTCAATTAGGACAGCCACTGCGGAAAATGCTATGGAGATTTCTCAAAAAATAAAAAAAGAAAAGAAATATAGAAGTACCATGTGATCCAGCTATCCCACTACTGGTTATATATCCAAAGAATATGAAATTAGTATATGAAAGTGATATCTGCACCCCCATGCTCATTGCAGCATTATTCACGACTGCCAATATATGGAATCAATTTAAGTGTACATGGATGAATGGATAAAGAGAAAATGGTACAGATTCATCATAGAATAGTATTCTGCCCTAACAGAGATGGAAATCCTTTCCTTTGTGACAACATGTAATACCCTGGCAGACAGTATGTTAACTCACATAAACCTGCCACAGAAAGACAAATATCACATGATTTCATGTACATGTAGAGTATGAGAAAGTCCAACTCACAGAAACAGAGAATGAAATTGTGCTTTTCAGAGGACAGGTGGGTGATGGGACTTGGTCAAAGGACACACAATTTCAGTTAGACAGGAGAAATAACTTCAAGACATCCATTGTACATAATGGTCATTACAGTTAATAATAATATATTGCATATTTGAAAACTGATAAAAGAGTAGATTTTAAGTGTTCTCACTACAAAAATGGTAAGTGAGGTAATTCATATGTTAATTAGCCTGTCTGGTCATTCCACTTTGTATACAGGTATCAGAAGTTTGAGTTATACACCATAACTAGATCCAGTGTTTACTTGTCAAATACAAAAATAAATAATTAAATTATCAAAAAAGTATTATGGCATCCCAAAAACTAAAAGCATAAGTATTTTCAAGAATTATAGGGTATTCCATATTATGAAATGTAACAAATTCAAGAAGAAGACTATCTGAGAGGAAGATAGAATAACTCATTATTTCAAAATATCACCTTCAACTAAAGACAGAGAATAAGTGTGCTTACCTAAAGACTAGCTTTCTACATTATTTAAGAGCATTAATTAAAGTTAATTTTCATGAATATATGTTTCTATGTTTACCTGAGCTCTGGGCCAAGTTTCCCAGATTTACACCATGGTATTGTAAAGCTAGATGCTTTCTTGAGGGGAAAGGGTAAGATCAGAAAGTAATCCATACTTTTCGATCTTGGAATAAATAATTTAATTAATGGATAAAAATGTGTGTAATAATATACAGCAGAATAACAGATATTAGACTTCTATGGGATCACCAAAGTTTTCATTAAGGGGCCTGGTAGTAAATATTTCAGCCCTTGTGGGCCACGTATAGTCTGTGTGGCATATTGTTCTGTTTTTAAAAAAATAATACTTTAAAAATATAAAAGCCAACATTAGCATAAAGGCTATCCTAAAATAATCCATGGACTGGATTTCTATTGCAAGCCATCATTTGTTAGCCCCTGGATTATATTTTAATTCAAATATTTGAATACCGTTTTTCTGTATGAGCAGTCAAAATTATCAAAATTTAAAAAAGAGCTTCAAGAGAAAGTCACTTTAACCCTAAGAATGAGAAAAGTCTGACAATCTATAACATTATAGTTCTTTTTTGAATCCAAGGGAGAACTGAGGCAACAAGGCAGTCAGGTGAACTGATACAAAAGGGTGACAAGTCCCTCTGAGGGGAGATGAGACACAAAGACTGCCTGACCTCTGGTAGAGCATGTGTGGAAGAAGTGACAGTCATAACAGTGGGTAAGAAGGGAACAACTGAGAGTGTAACCAGTTCATAAAGGCCAAACACAGGCTGTTGAGAGAGCTGATAATCCTTGGAAGCCTCAGACCTAAGTGGAATCCACGTACATTTGCCAACTTCTTCCTACAGTCCTCCACTTGGCATTCACGGGGAAGGTACAGGAATTCCAGGAGAGCCTGGAAAGCACTCTCAGTGGCAAGAAACCCTGATTGCTTCAGCAGATCTTCTCTCATATAAAAAGTCATTTTTATTGTGTATATTTGAGGTTTACAACATGTCATGGGATACATATAAACAGCAAGATGGTTTCTACAGTGAAGCAAATGGACATATTTATCATCTCACATAGTTCCATTTTTTTGTAAAAAGAGCAGCTAAAGTTTACTTTTTTAATAAAATGCCTAATACAACACATTACTATTGTGCATTACATCTCTAGACTTGTTCATCCTACATATTTCCTACCTTGTATCCTTTGACCTACATTGTCTATTTCCTTCCCTCCCCCTCTGCTTGCTTCTACCCTGCAAAACCTGTTAAGGAAAGATCATCATGCAGGATAATTATATCAGAAGGAAATCTGAATCTCCAGAAAGGATTAACTAGGGCAGGAAGTGGTCAAACTGTGGACAAATACAAATGCTTTTCTTATATTTAATCTCCATTAAAAGATAATTGACAATTTAAAGCAAAAACAGTAACCATGTACTATGAGATTCATCACATATGTAAAATAAACATGTAAGACAATGCAAGTATAAAAAATGGAAGGAAGGAAAGTAAAGTAAGGTTATTTACTGTACATGTAATGGTGTAACATTATTGGAAGGCTTCCTGTGAGCTAAAGATATATATTGTAATCCGAAAGCAAAGATATGTAAGCAATAAGCCAATAGTGGAGAATAAAATGGAATAGCACAAAATGTTCAACTGAGTTAAAAGAAGGAAGGAAGTAGGAAAAAGTGAAGAAAAAAAGACGTGATAAATAAAAAATACAACACAATGGTAGATTCAAATATCTAAATGGTTTCCACATAAAATGTAATTTGCTTTCATAAGTCTATTACAAGTACCCCTTTAGGGGGTACAAAGAGTTTTTGGTTACATGGTTGCATTGTTTAGTGATGAAGTCTGGGCTTTAAGTGTACCCACCACCACCACCTGTGCACATTGTACCTGACAGGCGATTTTTTTTTTTTGAGTTGGAGTCTCACTCTGTTGCCCAGGCTGGAGTGCAGTGGCAAGCCTATGGCCACCGCAGCCTCGACCTGCTGGGCTCAGATAATCCTTCCACCTCAGCTCTCCTTTTATGGCAGAATTGCGAGTAACTGACACACCAGCACACGCCAGAGTCCGAATTATGAACCCTTTATTAAGCACACGGTCAAGAGTGGCTTATGCCAGTAAGGCTCTTGATGCTTGAGTGAGATTTATGACAAGCTTTTATAGGTAAAATTAGCAAGTAGGCTACATAGCAGAGGGTGAGCAGGGGGTAAGGAAAGGAGGAACTAAAAACAAAGGGAACTTTTGCAAGGTATAATTTTTTAACTATGTCTTGGCACAATATTTGATTACAGTTACAATTTAACAAGGCACACAATTCTATGGAGATTATGGTTACATAGTTTTGCAGTTGGTCAGCAAGAACAGTCAGCATGTTCAACTTAAGGGGAACAGAGCTGGGTGTTTGTGGTTATGGGAACATTTAGCAATTACGCGTACACACAGGGTTCATTTTCAGATTAAGCAGAAACTAAGTGGAGTTTACTTATGTTAAGCAAGTTATTGTAATTATTTTACATATTTCATTAGCTATTTCTTTCAAAGTAGCTGGAACCACAGATGTGTGACACCATGCCCAGTTAATTTTTTTTATTATTGTAGTGGTCTTGCCAAGTTGCCCAGGCTGGTCTCGAACCCATGGGGTCAGGCAATCCTCTTGCCTCAGCCTTCCAAAGTGCTGGGATTAAAGACGTGAGCCACCGTGCCTGGCCCTGATAGGTGATTTTTCATCCCTCCACCCTTTCCCCCCTCCCCTTTCTGAGTTGCCAATTACATTACATCATTTTCTCTGCCTTTGCAGATCTTTAGTTTAGCTCCCACTTATAAATGAGAACATGTGGTGTTTGATTTTCTGCCCCTGAGTTAGTACACGTAGGATGATGAAGAATCCCAGTTTAAATTTAAAGTAATAAATAAGTTAAAAGTAAAGGATGGGCCATGAAATGCCTATCATAATACTACAAGAAAGTGATTGGCAGAGGCGGGACACTGTTAGGGGAAGGAGGGAGGAGGGGAATACAACATAAATAAAGGTGTAAGCTCCCAATCCAGGAAAAGTGAAGCGCAATGGGAGGAGCAAATTTCACTTGTGTGCAGATCACTTATGTGCCCAATTCTGACTTGTACCCCACATCTTTAAAATAAAAAGGAAATTTTTAAAAAGTAAAGGATGGAAGAAGAGTTATCCCACAAATATGAATCAGAAAACTGGAGGTGCTAAATCAATACCTCACAAAGCATACTTTATAGTGGGGATTATTACAAGGGAATAAAGAGGTGCATTTATTAGAAAACCTAAAAAATCAAGAATATGTATGCAACTTCAAAATACACGAGGAAGAATCTAATAAACCAAAAACATGAGACAAATCTGCAGTTATAGTAGAAGACTTCAACATTCCTCTCAGCAATTGGTAGATAGCCGGGCTCGGTGGCTCAGCCTGTAATCCCGCGCCTTTGGGGAGGCTGAGGTGAGTGGATTGCCTGAGCCCGCAGGTTTGAGACCCGCCTGGGCAACTTGGCGAGACCTCATCTCTACAATAAATCAAAATGAGCCGGGTGTGGCTGCGCGCACCTGTAGTTCCAGCTACTCGGAAGGCTGAGGCGGAAGGATCGCCGGAGCCCAGCAGGTCAAGGCTGCAGTGACCGGAGCGGCCACTGCACTCCAGTCTGGGTGACAGGGTGAGACTCCAACTCAAAAAAAACCAAAGCAAGCAACTGGTAGAAAAAGTAGACAAAACCACCAGGATGCATATAGAAGACTTCAGCAACACTATCAAACAATATGACCTAGTTGATATTGATAGAACAAAAACAGAATAGACATTCTTCACAAGTGCGCATGGAATGTTCACCAAGATAGACCATATTCAAGGCCAAAAAACAAATTTCAGCAAATTCAAAACGAATGAAATCTCATAAAATATGTCCCCTGACCACAACATAATTAAAATATAAATTAGTTGTGGAAAAATATCTGGAATACATGAAATATTGGAAATTAAACAACGTTTTTGTGTAACGCAGGGACAAAGAAGAAATTGCAAGGTAAATTTCAAAAGGAAAACATGACATGTCAAATTTGCAAGATGGAGTTAAAGTAGCACATGGAGGAAAATCTATAGCATTAAATACATATATTAGAAAGAAAGAAATGTCTGAAAGATCTAAGCTTCCACCTTAAGAAATCAGAAAAATAAAATGAAATATAATAATACCCAAAAGAAAGAAGGAAAATAAATTAAATACATATGAGGGGGGAAAAAAGCAATGAAACCAGAATTTGTATCTTTGAAAAGACCAGTCAAGTTAATGAACTTTCAGCCAGATTGATGAGAGAGAGAGAGAGAGAGAGAGAGAGAGAGAGAGAGAGAGAGAGAGAGGGAAAGGGGAGGGGAAGGTGGAGAGAGGAAGAAAGTAGTGAGGGAGAGAGGGAAGGAGGGAGACAGGCATGGAGAGAGAGATGCAGAACACAAATAATCAATAAATCTATGAATAAATAACAATAAGTATATAAATAACAGCTCACCCAGTTCTCTCCAAATCCTGGTTCCTTGATCAGAGTCTACATATGCTTTCTTCTTTACCACGGCCCCAATCACCTTCTGACATACTGTATCGTTGACTATATCACCTTGTGAGGTTTACCGTCTGCCACCTATGTTGTTTCCATCAGGGAATGGGAGATCTAGGGCAGGGAATTCTGTTGCTCTGCTTCACTCACATGTCCCAATACCTCAGGTAGTGCTCAGCATGTAGAAGACCCTGGGTAAGTGTTTGTTGCTTGAAGGAATGGGTCTGCTTCCCCATATAGACTGTGAGACCCTCAAAGGTCTTGTTCTCCCTCACATGCTGGAGCCCTCAGTGCCCTCAGCCAGAGTCCTTGTCTGGCCCCAACTGCATCAGCTTCAGGCACAACTGCAGCCCAGCTGCTCTGTGACTTGAGCCAGAGGGCTGCCTGGCTTTATGGTAGACTCCAAACAGTCAGGTTTAAGGAATTTAGACTTATTCAGTATGCTGACTTTACTTTGGAGCCTCAAGTTATTTTGTGATGTGTTGAGTTGAAAATCTGAAACACTTAGATCAATGTTTCTGATTTGGGGTTAGGCCGATGTGAAAAGCTTCCATCTCCATGTATGCCTAGCCTGTTTTACCTTTGCATATTCTCACTTTTCAAGCTCTTCTTTCTGTTTCAAAAACAAGGAGGATTCTGACTTGCTGACAATGTGCTCAATGTCCTACTGCCTGAAACTCCACTGTGGGATGATTTTCTGCCTGTACCCAGGATAGCTTCAGATTGTATTCATCATAAAGGTGATAAAGAAACAGTATTGACCTCAACAAGCAATGGTGGTGGAGCCAGTTGGACTCTGGGAGTCCCAATATGAGTGACTGAATGTATGGACAAATTTTCATGCATGTCTGTTTGTAAGTGTGCGTGTGAGTGCCCGAATTCGTGGGGATATGAGAGCATGTGGTGTGTGTATGTGTGTGTGTGTGTGTGTGTGTGTGTGTGTGTGTGTGTGTTCAATTTTCCTGTTTTTTGTTTTTGTGTGTGTGTGTTTTCTTTCTCTTGGTTCAGGCTTTTGTTTGTTTGTTTTTTTCTTTCCTTTTTGACTTTTTTGTTTTCTTGTTTTTGCTTATGTTTTTCTGCGGTTTATTTTCTATTTTATTTTTCATTATTTTGTCCATTTTATTTCATTCTGCTTTTCTCTGTTCTCCTTATTACTGTTACGTTATCTTGGACTCAGTGAGTACACACATGCATGCATTGTATCATCATAGCATGGTGGGGGGCAATGGATCTCAGGAGGTCAATACACCAGTCAGTAAATATTGTAACTTGCAAGTAGTTTCTGAATCCTAGCTCCCCACCCTCCTCCTTACTTGACTCTCTAAACTACAAGAAACAGCAAAGCTTCCCATCCCCAGCTCTGTTACAAACAGAACAAATTTGGAGTCTCTGATCACAGCAGAATAGAGGCCTGATCAAACAACAGGAGTGAAGGTCTCAGCCACAATCACTGAATAACCAAATTAAAGAGAAAAGAAAAGGATCTATCACAAATGAGGAAAATATCAACAAAAGAAAACAGGTAATTCCCAGAGTTCCAAAGAGTCAACACCAAAAAAATCAGATCTCAGAGTCCAAACAATGGAAATCACCAATGATTGGCTTCAGAATACAACAGGGATTAGTGCATGGATGGAAAGAGTGAAAAAGACTCAGTAAAGACAAGATGCAACACTGAAAGAACTTGTAACAGAGATTTTGGCGTTAAAAAACTTCATCCAGCAAATAAATAATAAGATGCCAACCATGGAAAGCAAAGTCAACCAAGCAGAAGGAAGAATCTCAGAGCTTGAAGACCATGGAATTAACCCAATCTGTTAAAAGCATAGAAAGAAAATTTAGAATGAAAGAACAAAGTTTCCAAAAGATGTGCAATTATATCAAGAGGCCAAATGTACACCTGATTGGTATCCCAGAAGAAGAAAGGGAAATGGAGAACACCTAGGCACAAGTATTCCAGGAGGTTATCCAAGAAAAGTTTCTCCATCTCACCAGAGATGTGACCATCCAAACACAAGAGATCAGAGAACCCCTGCAAGACATCAGATGAGATGACCAACCCCCAGACACATTGTAATTCCCCTAGACAAAGTAGGCATAAAAGAAAAAATCCTAAAGCCAACGAGAGAGAAAGGTCAAACTATCTACCAGGGAAGGCCAACCAGAATAGCAGCAGGCTTATCAGCAGAAAAACTACAAGCTGGAAGGTACTGGAGTTCCATTTTCAAAGTCCTCAATGATAGACAATTTCAACCAAGAGTTTCCTATCCAGCCAAGCTCAGCTTCATCAGTGATGAAGAATTAAAATCCTTCCCTGAAATTCAATCCCTAAGAGATTGAATTCCAGGCCAGCTCAACAGGAGACACCCGGGAAGGTGTTAAGCACCGAAGTGAAAATAAATAAAGAAAAACCATGCACTTCCTAAGAATGCAGGAAAACATAGAATCAACACAACACACCTCATGACTACAAAATTGAACACATATACTTATATCAACCCAAAAGGTAAAAGAAAACAAAACAGTCTTATAAGTGCCTCATGTCAGGAATAAACTCTCACATTTCAATAATCAGCCTGAACGTCAATGGATTAAATCCACCACTGAAAAGACATACAATGGCAAACTGGATTTAAAAAAACACAAACCAACAATATGTTGCCTCCAGGAAACACATCTCACTGCAAAGGACACCCACAGACTCAAAGTTAAAGGATGGAAAGTAAACCTTCAGGTGAACAGAAAACAAAAGAAGGCAGGTGTCACAATTTTAATCTCGGACAAAACAACCTTCAAGCCATCAAAAATTTAAAAAGATATGGAAGGACATTACATAATGATAAAATCGCTCAATCCACCAATAAGAAACATCTACCCTAAATACATATGCAACCAACACAGGAGCACCTAGATTTATAAAGCAACAACTAAGCAAATGAAAAGAGGATATTGACTCTCGTACTATCATAATGGGGGACTTAAATATCCCACTAACAACGATAGATAGCTCATTGAGGCAAAAAAAAAAAACAAAAAAACAATAAGGAGACCCAGAACCTTAACTTGATGCTTGACCAAATGAACTTAATAGATACCTATAGATCACTCCACCCAACAACCATAGAATATGCATTCTATTCATCACCACATGGAAAATACTCCAAGAGCGACCACATCCTTGGTCATAAATCAAGCATAAACAAATTCCATAAGATCAAAATACTATCATGCACCTTCTCAGACCATAGTGGAATAAAAATTAATATTGCCACAAACAAAATCCCCCCAGAACACACAAAGATAAGGACACTAAACAGCACAATGCTGATCGACTCCTGGGTCAACACAGAACTCAAAACAGGAATTAAAAGATTCTTGGAAATAAATGAAAACAAAGACAAATCTCACCAAAACCTCTGGGATGCCATGAAATAAGTACTAAGAGGGGAATTTATATCTCTACGGCCATACATGAACAAACTAGAAAGACCACAAGTCAACAGCCTAACAAATCACCCAATGGAGCTGGAAAGGGAGAACCACTAAAATCCTAACTTCAGCAGAAGAATCCAAAAGCCCAAATACAGGACATAGAAGATTAAAATATCATAGAAAATAATCAATGAAACAAAAAGCTGGATATTTTGAAAGCATAAATAAGATTGACAGACCCCTGGCAGGAATGCCCAAGAAAAGGAGACAAAAACCCAAATAAACACAATCAGAAACACAAAAAATCAAGTAACAACAAACCCCCCAAAAATACAAAAGATTATCAGAGATTACTGTGCACACCTGTATGGAAACAAATTCGTGAATCTAAATGAAATGGAGGACATTCTGACATGACACAACCTCCCAAGGTTGAAACAAGAAAATATAGAGGCCCTAAATAGATTAGTAACAACCCAGAAAATTAAATCTGTCATAAGAAAACCACCTACAAAACAAACAAACAAACAAACAAAAGCCCTGGACCAGATGGCTTTCCAGTGAAATTCTACTGCAAGGAGAAGCTGATACCAATTCTACTGAATGTGTTCCAGGCAATCGAGAAAGACAGAATTCTCCCCCAAATCATTTTATGAAGGTAATATCACACTGACACTCAAACTGGGCAAAGAACCAACAAAGAAAGAGAATTACAGGTCAATATCCCTGATGAACACAGATGCAAAAATTGTCAACAAGATTCTAGCAGATCCAAATATTATCCATCATGACCAAGTATGCTTAATCCTCGGTATGCAGGGCTGGTTTAACATCTGCAAGAACATGCATGTAATTAAATACATCAAAAGATGTAAAAATATGAACCACATGATTATATCATTAGACACAGAAATGGAATTTAACAAAATCCAGCATTCATTCTTGGTAAAAACCCTTGAATGCCTAGGAATAGAGGGGCCATACCTCAAAATAGTAAAAGCCATATACAATAAACTCACAGCCAACATATTACTAAACAGACAGAAATTAGAAGCATCTCCCCTGAAAACTGTAACAAGACAAGACTACCCACACTCTCCCCCCATGTTCAACATAGTCTCAGAAGTCCTAGCTAGAGCAATCAGACAAGAGAAGGATATCAGGGGTATCCAAATAGGAAAAGAGAAAATTAAACTATCACTCTTTGCAGATGATAGGATCCTATACCTGGAAAACCCAAGGGAATCTGTCCAAAACTTCCTTGCACTGATAAAGAACTTTGGCAAAGTCTCAAAGTATAAAATCAACATGCAAAAGACAGTCACATTTTTATACACCAAGAACAAACAGGCAGACAACCAAAGAAAAAGTACAATCCCATTCACAATAGCCACAAAAGACGAAATACCTTGGCATCGTCCTGACCAGAGAAATGAAACACCTTTACAACAAAACTCCAAAACAATGCTCAGAGAAATCAAAGAAGACACAAACAAATAGAAAGATATTCCATGCTCATTGTTTGGAAGAATCAACATTGTTAAGATGTCCATCCTACCCAAGGCAATCCACAGATTTAATGCAATACCCATTAAGTTACCATCATCATTCTTCTCAGACCTGGAAACGACAATACACAAATTCATATGAAAACAAAAATGACCACGATTAGCCAAAACGATCCTCAGAAAAAGAAATAAAGTGGGAGGCATCACACTCCCAGACTTTAAACTTTATTAAAAGGCTACAATAATCAAAACATAGCAGAATGGGTACAAGAACAGGCATATAGACAAAAGAACAGAATAGAGATTCTGGAATCAAAACCTCAATTTCTCAACCAACTCATTTTCAGCAAAGCCTCCACCAACAAGCACTGGGGAGAGGAGAACCTATTCATTAAATGGTGCTGAGAAATCTGGCTGACCACATGCAGAAGAATGAAACAGGACTCCTACCTATCACCATACACAAAAATCAACTCCAATTGGATCAAAGTCCTAAACTTAAAACCTTAAACTATAAGAATCTTAGAACACGCAGGGACACCCTTATGGAAATTGGAATAGGCAACCAATCCCTGATCAAAACCACAGATGCCCATGCCATAGGAGATAAGATAGACAAGCTGGACCTCATCAAACTGAAAATCTTCTGCAAAGTAAAAGAAACCATGAAAAGAGTTGGGAGACAGCCCACAGAATGGGAAAAAAGTATTTGCTACCTGTATATCTGACAAAGGCCTACCATCCAGGATCCCCAAGAAACTCAAACAAGCCAAGAGGGAAAAAACATAAATACAAACAGCCCTATTTAAAAGTGGGCAAAAGATGTGAATAGACACTTCTTATATGAAGACATACCAACAGCCAACAGATACCTGAAAAATGCTCACCCTCACTAATCATCAGATAGATGCAAATCAAAACCACATTGAGATAAAACCTAACTCCAGTAAGGATTGCCATCATTAATAAATCAAAAAACAACAGATGCTGGCAAGAATGTGGAGAATATGGAACATCTCTACACTTTGGTGGGAGTGCAAACTAATTCAACTTCTGTGGAAACTGGTGTGGCAATTTCTAAAAGAACTAGAAATTGACCTTCCATATGACCCAGCAATGTCCCTTCTGGGAAAATATCCAGAGGAACTCAACTCATCCTGTCAAGAAGAAACTTGCCCACACATGCTTATTGCAGCACTAATCACAACAGCAAAAACATGGAAACAACCCTGCTGCCCATGGAAAGTAGACTGGACAAAGAAAATGTGGTACATATACACGATGGAGTATTACGCAACCATAAAGAAGGACAAAATTATAAACTTTGCAGCAAATTAGGTGGATTTAGAGTCCATCATACTCAGTTACTATCACAGAAACAGAGAACTGAATACCACATGTTCTCACTCATGAGAGGGTCCTGAGCATTCATCACAATACTACAAAGGAAGGATCGGCATTAGCGGGACACTATCGGGGAGTAGGGCAGGGGGCAGTTAACATCACTAAGGGTATGTGATACTAAACCAGGGGACATGAGGACCAGTTGGAGACCCACATTTCACCTGCCCTCAGACTACTTATGTGACTAATCCTGACTAGTGCCTCGCATCTTTACAATTTAAAAAAATGGTGGCTGGGTGTGGTGGGGAGGAGAGAATGAGAAGTGGGAAACAATTTCAGGAAATTGTCCCCACTGAGATAGCGCCTACCTCCGGACCCTGGTCTAGGCACCTGAATAACCTCCTCTTCCCTTGCAAGGGAAGGGAAGCCCCAGTTTCTCACCCTGGACACAAGCCCCCAGAGACCTCACAACCTGTGTCACACCTGCAAGTCTGTCAGAGACCTCACTATCTGGACATAGATCCTGAAACAGCTCAGAGAAATGACAGCTTGTCTTCGAGATACTCAAAAGTCACCACGCACAGGTCACATGTCAGATATGGCCACAAGGATGCATCCCCGAACCTCATGAGTGAGACACAGAGACACAGACACAGAGGGAGACAGAATGCAAGGGAGTAAGAGAGTGGAGGGAGAGAATGAGACTTGAGGAGAGAATTTCTGGAAATCTTCTGTCCGCAGTGAGTTAGCCCCTACCTCCGGGCCCTGGTCCGGACACCTGAGAAACCTCCTCTTACCTTGCAGGGGAAGGGAAGCCTCCGGTTCTGCCATCAGAGGCTGTTTCTGGGCAAGGACTCAGAGCGCTGGGTCAAGGCCACATCCAGGAGGAAAGGACCTGCTCCTGACACACAGTGGAGGCCTCTCTCCAGCAAGATGGGGATCCATCTAGGTGTGCAGGGCCCATGACATCCTTGAAGACAGCCCCATGGTCACTGAGGCCCTAGCTGCCCTTGTGCTGAGGAGCCGCTGCCTTGGTGTGGGAAAGGAGAGCTGGTGTCCAGGTATACAGAAGGACGGGCCTGTGCTGCTCATAGCGGTGTGGGAGGCTTCTGGGGTTGGGCCGCCCACAGCCCTTGGACTGCTTGGTGACACCCTATTCATCTGCCCTGAACAACACCCCCTCAGCGAGCTGAGCAAGTGGACCCAGGAGGCACGGCAGCCACCTGGTTTCCCTATGACCTCTCAGCCCCGAAAAGGACATCTGCAGATCCCTTGTGGGCAAGTGAACCATAGGCGGCTGAAGGAGATGAAGGGGTTTGCACTGCTGTGCCAGGGCCTATGTGGCACAGACCAAGAGCTGACACTGAGGGCAGTCACTGCCCCACTCACCCCTTTCCTTCATCCTCTCCATCCCTGGAGAGTAGACCTGTCCTCTCCTCTCAATGCCAAACTTGGCTTTGTGCGCGATGGGGCATGAGGGTCTCTACACTTGCTGTAGAGCTCTGTGCCGAGTGACAGCACAGCCATGTCCTTGCCTCTATCTCCTGCCAGGAGAACAGGGCCAAGGCAGAGCTATTTGCTCCTGGACCAAAAGAGCTGCAGGGCTGTGGAATTAGGGGGCTGATGCTGCAGTGGGCCTGGTTGGGGGTCTCAGACTTCTGGAGGACACACATACAGGTCCACTTCTGAACCCTTGGTAGATGGGCACTCCCCCAGGATGACAGGGTCCAGTGTCCCACCTCCACCATTTCCTGCAGAGCTCAGAAACACAGTCAGAGCTAATGCATGCCCGATGGGACAATCACTGTCCTAACAACTCACCCAACTCCTATCCATCAGCACCTTCCCAAAGCCTTTTCCCACCCAATACCTAAAATCCTATCACTAAATATTTGACTTCTTGTTTTGAGTGGGTCACTGTCTCTGTGGAGGAACCTGGGTGGGAAAGGGTCACAAGTCCTCTCTGAAATGTCTCTGACACTCGGGGACATGCAGATATTCTGGAGGACAGACGTCAGACAAAGAAGATACTCTCAGCACAGTGGGGAATTGTTATTGGGCTCTGAGATCAATATAACAGGATCCAATGAGCATTGTTTGGAAAGAGAGCGAATGGAAGGACCAGAAGTCAAAGCAGACCGAGCCTGGAATCCCAGCCACCTGAGAGCATCTTTTCTCCTTTACAGGTGAGTCGTGTGAGGTTCCTGGGCAGGGTTCTGAGCCTTACACTCTCAACTCCGCCTCCACTGTTACGAGTCCCACGTTAAAACCATCAATTCCCAACGGAGAGCACCCCTCCTCCTCTGGTCTCTGAGAGTGCTCCACCCTGGCAGATGCTGAGTAGGCAATCCCATCCGGACCAAACCTCTCAGATTTGTCGTTTATCTCTGCCCTGCACATCCATCCTGGAACCACATTCGCTTGTTCCTGTGCCCTCATCCCTGGCTCTCATGTGACTTCAACCCACAGAACAAACCGGCTGGGGCCAGAAACAGGATGGTAACCTCAGGGGAGGTGAAGGCCTCACCATGACAGCAGAGGAGTGGTGATCCTTGCTGGTATGTAGCCCCTGATACCTGGCACACAATGACTAGTTCTGGAATACAAAACACCCTTCCCAGTGGTACCTCCCATGGTGACTGCTTCATCTGGGCACCTCATGATAGCTGCCTGTAGGGGAAGGTACCACCCACCACTCTTTAACCCACCTTTCCCCTCTTTTTTCATGGTACGTTCAGGTAGAGGAAAATAATCCACACCACTCCCACCCAATTTCTCCCCTCTCCTCTCCTGGTACATTCCAGATGAGGAAATTACCAAACATTGACTGTCAGACAAACTTTCCTTACTCTTTTCATTATACATTCCATTAAAGGAAAGTACCATGCATCACTTCTCATCCAACTGCCCTCCTCTCCTCTCATGGTACATTTCAGTAGAAAAAGTTACTTCCCACCCCTCCCCCTCCTCTCAAAGTACATTCCAAAAGGGGAGGTACCACTCACCACTCCCCATTCCACATCTCTTCTCTCTTCTCGTGGTGCAATCAGGTAGAGGAAAATAACTTACAGCATTCCCCACACATCTACCCTCTCTTCAGAGTACATTCCAGTAGAAGAAGGTACCAACTACCAGTCTGCTTCCAATTTCGCCTTTCTCCTGTCATGGGACATTCTGATAGAGGAATGTGCCAACCACTATTCCCCATCCAAACTCTCCCCACTCTTTTCATTATACATTCCTGTTAAGGAAAGTACCAACCAACACTCACCATCCAATGTCTCCCCTGTTGTTTCATGCTAAATTCCCCTAGAGGAAGGTACCACCCATCACTTCACATCCAAACTCTCCCCTCTCTGTTCATGGTGCATTCTAGAAGAGGATGGTGTGATGCACCACTCCTAATCCAAACTCTCTTCTCTGCCCTCATGACACATTTCAGTAGCAGATACCATTCTTTATCCCATTTTGCTCCTCTCCTTTCATGGTACTTTTCGGGAGAAGAAGGTACCAGCCATCACTCCCCATCCAACCTCTCCCAGTCTCCTCAGTGCCCCCGCATTCTAGGACAATTAGACAAGATGGAGTAGGGTCACAATTATTTTCAATGGGTCATTTCACACCCAGCTTCCCTCTCCCCCAATACATCTCAGTGGGTATTGCCTTCGTGACCCTGACACTCCTAGGTGGCCCATTCCATCTCTTTCTCACTTCCCCTAAAAATCTCCCCATGGATGGTTCCAGTGGCTGACTTTGAAGATGTTCTGGAGAGCCTCGGAGAGATTTCCAGCCTCCTGCTTGGAGCGCCTGCCCCAAGAATGGTGTTGAGGATGCCAGCAAGGGAACTGCATTCCCCTGCCCCACCGATGAAAGTGTGAACTGCTTAAACAATAGGACTCGGTGGCAGCATCGGTCTAAATTAAAATTCTACCACCTCTTCCCTCAGTAGAAAGAGGAATATCTGTCAGTCATCTTGTGTGATTTCTCCTCAGCACTCAGAACAGCATCAGACACACAGTAGGCACTCCACTGGTGGCTGTTTAAGGAAACAATCCTTTGCCTTAGTAATTTCACAGCTAGAATGTATGCTAAAGAAATGTTCACATGGGCACAGAGTTGTTTGCACAGTCACAATAGGAGGAAACCCCTGGGGGAAAAGGGCAAAATGCCCACTAATAGTCAAAGACCTTGGAAGGTTACCTGAGAGCTGAAGTGCTCATATCCTGCTCTGGAGCAACCTCTGACCCTGAAACAGAGGGAGGAGAATCAGGGTGTACCAGCCACAGAGGTTTGCTTCATGATACGCTGTTAGTGGAGGGTAGTGAGTAGGAGGCACTCATATTCACCTAGGGGTGTCTACGTGTGTGTATGAGCATGTGATGTTTGTAAATGCAGAAAACAAGGGCACGGAGACACCTAAACCGACTGCGATGGGCACCTCTGATGATGGAATTGATGAAGGCAAGGTTGGAACTGCTTATAATGACTTTTGATGTAGTAGACACAGGTGCCAAAGATAGAAAAAAGTATATCCATGTGTATGTGCTCTTCACTTTTAACAGTTTTTTAAAATCTATAAGTCATATACATCATATACATTAAAACTCAACCTTTGAAGTTGAATAATTTGGTGGGTTTTAGTACATTCACAATGTTGTGCAGCCCTCATGAATACCTGATTCCAGACATACCCCATACCATTGAAAGTCCCTCCCCATTCTCCCCTTCCCTCAGCATTCACGGATCTGCTTTTCTGGCTCTGTGGGTTTGTATTCTCTGCATATTTTTATAAATCACATCATACACTATGTTCCTTTGTGTCTGGCATCTTTCACTTAGCATAATGTGTTCAAGACTCATCCATGTTGTAGCATGCATAGGTACTTCATTCTTTTTTTAAATTTTGTGTGTGTGTGTGTGTGTTGGAGTCTCACTCTGTCGCTCAGACTGGAGTGCAGTGGCCGCTCCTGGTCACTGCAGCCTCGACCTACTGGGCTCCGGCGATCCTTCTGCCTCAGCCTTCTGAGTAGCTGGAATTACAGGTGCGCACTACCACGCCCGGCTAATTTTGTGATTTATTGTAGAGATGAGGTCTTGCTCCCCAGGCGAGTCTCGAACCTGCGGGCTCAGGCAATCCACTCACCTCAGCCTCCCAAAGGCGCGGGATTACAGGCTGAGTCACTGAGCCCGGCTTTTTTTTTTTGATTTTTAATTTTGAAGATGTGGGGTACAATTCAAGGCTAAGTATACAAATATTCATTATGCAGTTACCCTTGTTGATGAGGTGTGTCAACCCCTCTCCTGGAAGTTTCCCATTACTGCCAATCATGCTCCCCCCTCCACCCCCAGCAATATAACCAGAGAAACATAAATCGCTCTACCAAAAAGATAACTGCATATGTATGTTTATTGCAGCACTATTCACAATAGCAAAAACATGGAACTAACCCAGATGCCCATCAAGAGTGGATTGGATAAACAAAATGTGGTACATAGACATGATGGAATAATACACAGCCATAAAGAATAACAAAATCATGCCCTTTGCAGCAGCATGGATGCAGCTGGAGACCATTATTCTAAGTGAACTATCACAGAAACAAAAACTGAACACCACATGTTCTCACTCATTAATGGGCCGTAAACATTGAGCATGTGAGCACAAAAAGTGGGAACAACAAACGCTGGGCACTGCTAAAGGAGGGAGATAGGGAGGGGGAACAAGGGGCACACAACCACCTATTGTGTAGCATGTCCACTGCCAGGGGGAGAGAGGGCTTGCTAGAAGCCCAAATTTCACAAAATTTACTTATGTAGAAATTCTCACACGTAAATTCCCACAACTCTAAAATAAGTAAAATGAAATAAAATGATCATACTACACAAAGTAATCTGCACCAATAATATTCTTCAGAGAAGTAGAAAAAAATAATATTAGCTGTGGGTTAGTAAACAAAACAAAACAAAACAAATTACAAAATTCATTTGTAACCAGAAAACACCCCCAAATGGCCAAATCAATAATGAGCAAAAAGAAAAAAAAATTAAAAAGAAAACTGGAAACAACACGCTGTCTGACTTCAAAGTATACTCCAAAGATATAGTAACCAAAAAAAGTATGGTATTGTTATATAAACAGAAACAGAAGAAATGAAACAGAATAAGTAACCTGGCAATAAATCCATAGAAAGTACCTAGAAATAAACCAGCCAACTGATTTTTGATACCTACAGCATACATCTGAGAAAGGATACACATTTCAATAATCAATGCTGGGAAAACTGGATATGTATATGCAAAAGAATGAATCTAGACCCCTATCTCTCACTAAATACAAAAATCAATAAAGAATGATTAAAAACTTTTAACACCTGAAAATATAAAACTACTAGAAGAAAACACAGGGGAAGTTCTTCAGGACATTGGTCTGGGTAAAGATTTTATAGCTAAGACCTTAAAAGCACAGGCAACAACAACAAAAATAGACAAATGGACTATATTAAACTAAATCTCTTTTCATAGCACACAAAACAATCAACAGAGTGCAGAGACAACCTGTAGAATGGGAGAAAATATTTGCAAGTGATTCGTCTGACAAGGGAACAGTATGCACAATATACAAGGAACTCAACTCAGCAGCAATAAAGTAAATAATCCCATAAAAAATGGGGAAATGATTGGAATACATATTTCTCAAAAGAAGACATACAAACGACCAACATGTATGTGAAAAAATGCTCACCATCACTAATTATCAGGCAAAGGTAAATCAAAACCACAATGACATATCATCTTACTCCAGTTAGAATGGTTACTACCAAAAAGACAAAAAATTAAAAGTGCTGGTGAGGATAGGAAGTAAAGGGAACAATGATACTCCATGGGAATGTAAATGAGTACAATCATCATGGAAAACAGTATGGAGGTTTCTCAAATAACTAAACATAGAACTACTATGTGACCCAGCAATCTCACTAGGGCAGCGGTCCCCAACCTCCTTGACATCAGGGACTAGTTTCACGGAAGACAGTTTTTCCAGGGACCAGGGGTCGGGGGGACGTTTTCAGGATGATTCAAGGCATTACATTTATTGTGCACTTCATTTTTATTTTTATTACATTGTGATATATAATTAAATAATTATACAACTCACCAAAATGCAGAATCAGTGGGAGCCCTGAGCTTGTTTTCCAGCAACTATACAGTCCCATCTGGGGGTGATGGGAGACAGTGACATCCAAAGTATGTTGCTTATGTCCAGTCTACTCCATAATTTCGTTTTGGTTGTCACTGCAGAAAACCCTGCTTCACAAAGATAGGATGTTGGAAATGGAAGCAGACTTTTCAGGGCTTTTGTGACAATCTCAGAATATTCCGTCCTGACTTTAATCCAGAACATATGGAGATTAGAAATTGTTCCAAACATACTTTTAAGACCATTGTCATTTGTGATCTCAAGCAGTTGATCCTCTTCTAGCATGGACTAAGTCAATTCACCTGGCTTATTCACAAATAGGGGTCTTTTGAGGTTGGGAAGTAATGCTCAAATTCTTTTGAAAACTGAGATAGGGGATCATGCACCAGCTGGGAGAAAGAAGGTCCTGGCTCAGTCTCTTTCAAGATCTCTGCTAATGTTTGAAGCATGTCAAAAACATATGGTACCCTGTTCAGCCTACCAACACACACCTAGGAGAGTCCAGGAGGAGAGAAAAGAAGAAAGGAGCAAGATAAGAAGAAGAGGTCTAAATATAAGAAGTAAAACCATAAAACTAGTAAATGAAAGCCTGCAGATAAATTTTATGACCTTAGATTTAACAATGGATTCTTAAATATGCCACCAAAAGCACAAACATCAAAAGAAAAAGCATTGTGAATAGTGCCACAGTAAGCATGCATGTCCAGGTGTCTTTTCTGTAGAACTATTTACATTCCTCTGGATACACTGCTAGGAGAGGGATTACTGGATCATATGGAAGGTCAATTTGTAGTTCTTTACGGAATCATGACACTGTTTTCCATAGAGGTTGAACTAGTTTGCTCTTCCACCAAAGGTGTAGAAGCGTTCTCATCACTGCACTCACACCAGCATCTGTTGTTTTTAACTTAGTAATGAGAACCATCCTGACCGGAGTTAGGTGGTATCTCATTGCTTTTTTGATTTGATGATTAGTGAAACTGAGCATTATTCATTCGACTGCCTGTATGTCATCTTTCGAGACATGTTCATGTACTTTGTCCACTTTTTAATGCAGTTGTTTGCTTTTTCCCATTCACTTGAGTTCCTGGTAGATCCTAGATGCTAGGCTTTTGCCAGATGCATAATTTGCAAATATTTTCTCCCATTCTGTGGGTTGTCTCTTTACTGTCCTAAAGGTTTATTTTGCTGTGCTGTTGGGAGCCGGCCACAGAGACCCACTGAGCGTTAGAGATCAGGAAGGGCCGTTGACCCCCAAGACCACTAGGATGCGTTCGGGAGCTATTGACCCCATTTCCTCCCCCTTTCTACTCAGCACTAACCAGATTAAGCTCCTGTGAGCTCAAAACATAAAAACTCTGAGACCGGGACGAGCACAAGCTAACTTTAGAAGCTCATTGCTCCCATTCTTCCGCAAACTGCAGTTTTGACTTTCACACAACTTATAATTCAAACTCGTGTCACATCTAAGAGCCTTAGTATTGGTCACAGGCTTCTGGATCATGATCTTAGGATTTATTGAAGGTGTAAATTGTAGAATATAGGTTTAGAAGACAGCCATTTTGTTGAAAGAATGCGGCTGGGTTACTTGCAGGTAGCCCACTGTGAACTTTGGACTGGGCCACATTCCAAACATTCTGGGATGGGCCACTTTCGTTTGTAAAGTAAATACTTAAGCTTCTATAGAATTGTTTAACTTGGCATAAATCAATCAGTTTAGGATGAAAAAGGTTTATAGAATATGTCAGTCATGGATTAGGTTATCCTTTGTTATGGGATTTTAAGATTATCATATAAAAAGGGGTTTTAAAAGGGCAATCATTGATTAAGTTTTCATGGATTAAGGTTTCTGGTGGGTGGAGGACGCCCCTCCCACATCTGACTTTGTGTATAAAAGACCTGTTGTAATTCCCAATAACAAACATCACTTCTGCACTAGACTGGAGTCCAGTATGTCTCTGTCTTTCTTCTTCCACCCAATCGCCGGTATCGTCTCCACCTTTGGGGTACCCTGAACCCGGCTGGAGCTGGTCTCTGGCACTGTGCAAAACCTTTTCAGTTTGATGAGGTCCCACTTGTCTATCTTAACTATTATGACATTTGCTTTTGGGGACTTGGTCAGTAATTTGTTGCCTACTCTGATGTACATACGAGTGTTTCCTATGTTGTCTTCTAGGATTCCTATAGTGTGGACCATCCCTACTGCCCATCAAACATGGATTGGATAAAGAAAATACACTGTGGAGTATTATACAGCCATAAAGAAGAACAAAATCATGGATTTCACAGTACATTGGATGGAGTTTGAGACCATCACACTTTGCCATCTATCACAAAAATAAAGAACTGAATACAAGCCAGGCTCGGTGGCTCAGCCTGTAATCCCGTGCCTTTGGGAGGCTGAGGTGAGTGGATTGCCTGAACCCGCGGGTTCAAGACCCGCCTGGGCAGCGAGACCTCATCTCTACAATAAATCAAAAAATCAGCTGGGCGTGGTAGCGCATGCCTATAATTCCGGCTACTTGGAAGGCTGAGGCGGAAGGATCGCAGGAGCCCAGCAGGTCGAGGTTGCGGTGGCCGGGAGCGGCCATTGCACTCCAGTCTGGGCGACAGAGTGAGACTCCAACTCAAAAAAAAAAAAAAAAAAGAACTGAATACACCTGTTCACACTCATGAGTGTGACCTGAACATTAATCACATCAGCAATTATTGGGCACTACCAGGGGCAGGCTGGGGGGCATGTAATAACACAAAAGATACCTCGTCCTATACCAGGGGGAGTGAGGGCCAGTTGAAGGCCCAAAATTCCCCAGCATGCAGCCTACTTGTGTAGGTAATCCATACTTGTACCCCACATCTCTAAAACAAAATACAATTTATAAAAAATACAAAAATATTAAAAAATTGGAGTTCATGACATTTGAAATCTTTTATACATGAACAGATACATCAATAACTTTAAAAGACAAACTATATAATGATAGAAAGTATTTGCAAGTTATATATCTGCTTAAGATATTAATATAAAATTTATTATTATAACTTTAAGAAAAAAGCAGCTCCCATACTAACCCCAGAGAAAACATCTATAGAGTATATGCAAAATAAATGAGAAGGGAATAAAAACATGACACTAAAGAAAAACAACCAAACAGAAAGAAAGACAGGCATTGAACATATAGGGGCTAATAAAGCTATATGACTTACAAAAGATGAACATAGAGAACACTCATTTAATCATCACAATAATTCTAAGAAGTAGATATCATAATTGTCATTTTAAATTTTTATGTTTGCATTTTTCAAAGAGGTAAAATATATAGAAAAGTCGGAGCCTTTTTTAATTGCAAAATTCAGTGGTATCAAGTTGTAATGCGGTAACCCCAAATCTGAGAGGGCTTACACATAATGTTTACCTATCCCAAAGAAGTCACCCCAGGGTCCAGCAGGGAAAGACATTGGTTTATTCAAACTTACAGAAGGCACCAAAGGTGGCAGGTCAGTGAAGAATCCACACCTCAGGACAGTATAGCAAGCAGTTTTATAATCAAAGCAAGCAAGTTAATTATTCACATTCCTATATTATGTTTGCAATTACATTGATTAAGAGTGACAGCTACATTGTTTTCAGCTTAGCTTGATCACTTGCATCCCATGACTCATTACTGGGAATATGCAAAGTCTTCAGAGCCCACTCTTGGCTAGAGGCCGCTCCCTGAGGAAGAGGACAGAAAGAAGCCAGATTTAAGGGGAAATAGTCTATGTGTGGGCAATACCTCACATAAGTACATTCACATCGCTATGCACCATCATCACCTTTCATCTCCAGAACTCATTTCATCTTACAAAACCAAGCCAAAAATGATATAACACACACTGAAAAAAGTTAACACAATAGCAATAAGTCCTTCTCCAGTGGTAGTTACCTTAAGTATAGATGCATTAAACTCCTTATTCAAAAACCTCAGGCTTGGCAGAATGGCTATAAAGCCACAATTCAGTTACACGCTGTCAAAAAGAGACACACTTTAGATATAAAGACACATATAGTGAAAAGATAGAAAAGAGATTCAACTCAAATAATAAAAAAAAACACTATTGGCTCTACTATAACAGATAAAATAGATTTGTAGTCAAGAAATTACTGCGGCAAGGAATAGTGCATATTGGTAAAAAGGATGATTCCCCAAGAATACATGACAGTTACAAACATATACAGATCAAATAAGAGAACTCCAAAAAATATGAAAGAAATCTTTACACAACTAAGTGAAGATTAAACAGTCCAAAACAATAGTAGGAGACTGCAATATCTCACTTTCAATAATGAATAAAACAATCAGAATATCAATAAGGAAACAGAGAGCTCGAACAACAATATACCAGTTGGAACTAACAGACATATAGAGAACTCTCCACACACACAAAAAGCAGAATACTATGTTTTTCAAGTATACACCAGAACATCCACCAGGACAGATTATATGTTAAACCACAAAACTAGTCTTAATTTTTAAAAAATTGAAATCATGCAAAGTGACTTTTCTAATAACAGTGGAATGAAACCAGTGATCACAAAGACGAGAAAGATGGCAGAATCCACAAACATGTGGAGATTAAACAACAAAGTCTGAAATGATCAATGAGCCAAAGATGATATCATGAGAGCAATTAGAAGCCTTCTTGAAACAAATGAAAACCGAAACACAGCACATCACAACCTATGGAACGCAGCAAAAGGGATGGTAAGAGGGAAATTTACATTTGTAAATGTTTGCACAAAAAGATTAAAGATCTCAAATCTACAACCTAAATTTACACCTTAAGGAATTAGAAAAAGAAACACAATCTAAATGAAAGGTTAGCAGAAGGAAGAAAGTGATGAAAAGATTTCAACAGACACACACAAAAAATAGAACAGAGAAAATAATAAAGCAAATCAATGAGATGAAATGTCATTTCTTCATAAAGATCAATAAAATTGACAAATTTATAGCTTCACTGACTAAAGAAAGCCAGAACACTCATATTTAAATAAAAAATGTAAGCCCCAACTTACTATCAATTTTATACTTGATAGTATAGAAATAAAGGATAAGCCGGGCTCGGTGGCTCAGCCTGTAATCCCGTGCCTTTGGGAGGCTGAGGTGAGTGGATTGCCTGAGCCTGCAGGTTCGAGACCCGCCTGGGCAGCGAGACCTCATCTCTACAATAAATCCAAAAATCAGCCGGGCGTGGTAGCGCATGCCTGTAATTCCAGTTACTTGGAAGGCTGAGGCGGAAGGATCGCCCGAGCCCAGCAGGCGAGGCTGCGGTGGCCGGGAGTGGCCACTGCACTCCAGTCTGGGCGACCGAGTGAGACTCCAACTCAAAAAAAAAAAAAAGAAAAGAAATAAAGGATAGTAATAAACGGGTACCAAGAACAATTGTAGGTCATCACATTGAATAAGCTATATTAAATGAACAAATATGTACAAACCTAAAACCTACAAAGACTAGACCTAAAAGAAAGAGAAAATCGAAATAATCTATAACAAGTAAGAAAATGGCATCAGTGACCAAAATCTCCCAATAAAGAATAGCTTTGGACCACATGGCTCCACTGGATAATTCTACTAAGCACTTGAGGAAAAAAATAATATCAATCCTTATTATAATATTTCAGAAATGTGAAGGGAGCACCTACTGCCGAAATCAGACTATGAAGCCAGCGTTACCCTGATACCAAAGCCTGCAAAAAAAAATTCAACAAAATGAAATTATAAGCCAATACCCTTTACGAATGCTTTGAAAACCCCTAACAAAGCACTACCAAATCAAATTCAGCATCATATTAAACAGAGTATACACCATGATAAAGTGAAATTTATTTGTGGAATGCAAGGGTGTTTTAATATATCAAAATCAAACAATATAATGCACCTGGCTTAATCGGGGTACCCTAGAGTATGAAAATTAGTAAGAGATAGATGATAGATGGATAAATACATAAATAATTATGCACATTTATTTTAAGGGAGCATTTTTAAAACGTATGGAGAAAACAAAGTACCCAAGATCAGAAACCCCCTAAAAAACTGATGATATAGCTCTGTAGTGGCCGAAAGTTCAATCCGAGAGACCACCAAGAGCCAATTCCGATGAAAGTTCAAGAGGGTCTTTATTTACAAGCTCGAGCCTGGACCTCTGTCGACAACCGACACAGCGGAGTACATTCAGAGGCCCCAATTTCCTTAAGCAGATGCCTTTTATGCTTTTACACAAAGGGAGGAGGAGTTTGGGGGGGCTTTCCAGTTGTGTTACCATTTAATTGGGTAGTAACCTCTGGTGGTCAGCTTAATCGTGGAGGATTGGCTAGCCTGACTCGGGCTGACCTTGGTCCACTAGCTAGGGAAGTTGCAGAGACATCGGGAAACTTAGGTGATTACCCCTGGCACCTAATTGGTTGTTGCTAAGGGGAAAGTGAGATAAGGGAAGAATAACTGGAGCTTTGCAGTTTTTCCCATAACTGGAACTTTAAACAGTTATATGTTTTAAGACAGAAAACTAAAATTGGCTGTGCTATTGTTCACAAGCCGATTACATATTTATTGGGTTATAGCATGCTCTTAACCTAAGTCTATGGTATACTTTATTATTGTCCTCTCAGCTCCAGTTCAAGTTCAAAGGTCTGAGAAGCAGAGGACCTAATGGTGTAAATTAGAATCTATGTCTGAGACTGAAGGCAAGACACTATAAAGCCTAGTTGTGTAGTAAACTGAACCATCTAGGTTTGCAAATTTTTCTCTAAAAATTCTTTAAAATGATAATGTTTTTTAAAAGTCCTAGTTATTTTCTACTTGATTGAATGATACAGTTCATTTAAAAGTGTCATCCTTTCACTTAAGTCTGTGTAGAGAAGGCCTCTCAAACAATGCCAAACCAGACTTTTCTCCACACAGAAAAATACAGCCCTAGTCCATGCAAAGATCATCCCTCAAATTTATTATGTAGTGTCAGCTGCTCTACATTCAGTGAGTCACACCTGTCCCCTTTCGTAGTTGGCACCTCCTGCTGTTTGATGGTACTGAGCTTGGGGATTTACTTTCCTAGAACTGTCGACTGTTAATTGTCTACCACATAAGCCCTTGATGTACATGTCCAAAGGAATGAGGGAATCTAGAGGCAGACTTAGGGGGATGCTGACTGACAAGGCTGAAATTTTTCTTCAAGGCGTGGGTAAATTCTGAAAGGAGAGAGTGAGGTTATTGGGCGGTGTCTGCGAGAAATAGGAAAAATTTAGGATAATGTTGCCTGGAAAAGGATAAACAATAGTTTTTCAATCAACATCAAATGCATAAGAGTTAAGAAGTAGTGATGTGGTAGATAGCAAAATTCATTTTCACCTAATTTTTAAATTAAGAAATTAAGATAAACATTATGAAATATAAGAATGGAAATAGATAGTTTACAGTGGACTAGAAGCACCATTGCCAAATAAAACATAAAACCAAACTGCCATCAGATTGTGAAAAAACATAAACGGCACAAACTTAACAGATACCACATTGTAAATATTTCCGGGTGGGTGGATGTGGTGGCTCATGCCTCTAACTCCAGCACTTTGGGAGGCTGAAGTGAGAGAATTGCCTGAGCCCACAGGTTCGAGACCAGCCTGGGCAACTTGGTGAGATGCCATCTCTATAATAAATCAAAAAATTAGCCGGGCATGGTAGCATGTGCCTGTAGTTCCAACTACTTGAAAGACTGAAGTGGAAGGATAGCCTGAGCCTAGCAAGTTGAGGTGAGACTCCAACTCAAAAAAAAAAACAACCCAATATTTCCTTTGCCAATTCTAAATTATATCAAGCTCACAAGGTCATCCAACAACACCTCACAAATAAGCTCATTTATTTTTTTCTGAATTAGCCCAGAAGCGGGTTCCAAATTTTTTGCAGCATCAAAGGTATTAGGCATGTTGGAAGAGGAGTCTTGCCCCCATCTCCACCCCTAGTCCCTGCTTCTCAGCTGGGTGGCACGCCCTGTTGTGTTCAGCCTTTTTCATTTACCTGTACGTATTTGGCCATCTAATGGTGAGCTCCAGATCCTGCTGTTCAGCTGCACCTTTATGTACAAGTCCAAGGATGGTGAGGAATGCTCTGCTGAGTATGGGATTAGGGTCAGATAGAGTAAGCCAGAACGGTCTTTGTTGAAGCGTAAGTGCATTCCCCCACTGTAAGGGGAAAATGATGTAAGACTGTGTATTCAGAAGGAATATGGGTGGCTCCATTCCCAAAGCAGGGGTTATTCCTTTGGGATGTAAGCAGCATTCTTTTGCTGAGCACCAGTGATCTGAGGTGAATGGATGGCAGAGGCCTGTCTGGTCCTAAAAGTGTCTTGGTGAGTCACTTTTCTGAAAGTCACAATCCGGGAGCTCTACAACTGAGAAACTACAGTAAGAGCTTCAGTCCTGTAAGGGATAAGTTGTCACTCAGAAATACCGCATGGAATTGGGCTGAGGGAAGCTCTGCAGGAGAATCGGGCAGCAGGGGTAATGGTCAGTACATTAACCAAGGGTAAAGGTGCCCTTCTCAGAATAGGAGCTTCACTCCCCAAATCAATTTTCCCTTATACAAACTTGGCCCTGAGGTGCTCCCCAAGTGCTTCAGGACAACCCCCGCTTATATCAGTGTTTTCTATTTATAATTATGCCTGTGGCTACAGGGAGTGGCACATCCTATTGCTAATCTGTTGAGGGTAAATTCGTCCTTATGACTTCTTTGTCATTGCAACTGAAATACTAATCGTGTGAAACTTTAGGTCATTGTTATTCAATGTATTTTCCCTTAAACTGTGATCCTATTAGGTGTGGCTTTTCCTTATCAAGAGCCCCTCACTTCTGCTCTGCTCATTTCTATGCCTATGGCAATGACACATAGAGACCAACACTCCTTGTCCAGGTGTGTCACACACCAAGGCTGCCCTTCCCGCCTTCCTAGTACGCCTGGAAGACAACTCTGCAACCAGATTTTGGGTTTACCCACTCCAGAGAGCTACCCTCCACAGAACCAGAAGCAGATTGCCAGACATATTTAAAACACAGTCCTAGAGAAGCATACAACTCTTCAACCAGATTTTGGGTTTACTCACCCCAGAGCTACTTTCTCTGCAGAACCAGATGCACACTGTCAGACACACTTATTTAATACCAGTCCCCAGAGAGCATACAACTCTGCAACCAGTTTTTGGGTTTACCCACTCCAGAGACCTACCCCTCTCCACAGACCCAGATGTACACTGCCAGACACACTTATTTAAAACCCTGTCCCCCGAGAAGTGTACAACTCTGAACCCAGATTTTGGGTTTGCCCATCCCAGAGCTACTCTCTCCACATGACCAGATGCACACTGCCAGACATACTTATTTAACACCCAGTTCCAAAGGAAGCATACTACTCAGCAATCAGGTTTTGGTTTTTCCCACCCCAGAGCTACTCTCTCCGCAGGACCAGATTTCACACTGTCAGACATACTGATTTAACACGCAGTCCCCAGAGAAGCATACAACTCTGCAACCTTGTTTTGGATTTACCCACCCCAGCGATACTCTCTCCGCAGGACCAGATGCACACTGCCAGACATACTTATTTAACACCCAGTCCCCAGAGAAGCATACAACTCTGCAACAAGATTTTGGGTTTACCCACTCCAGGGAGCTACTCCCTCTGCAGAACCAGATGCACACTGATAGACACACTTATTTAACACCCAGTCCCCAGACAAGCATAGAACTCTGCTACCAGGTTTTGGTTTTACCCACCCCAGAGCTGTTCTCTCCACAGAACCAGATGCACACTGCCAGACATACTTATTTAAAACCCGGTTCCCAGAGAAGCATACAACTCTGCAACCAAGTTTTGGGGTTACCCACCTCAGAGCTACTCTTTCTGCAGAACCAGATGCACACTGCCAGTCATACTTATTTAACACCCAGTCCCCAGGAAGTATACAAATATGCAACCAGATTTTGGGGTTTACCCACCCCAGAAGTACTCTCTCCACAGATCCAGTTGCAGACTGCCAGACTCACTTATTTAACACCCAGTCCCCAGAGAAGCATACAACTCTGCAACCAGATTTTTGGGTTTACCCACTCCAGATAGCTACTCTCTCCGCAGAACCAGAGGCAGACTGCCAGACACACTTACTAAACACCCAGTCCCCAGAGAAGCATATAACTCTCCAGGGTTACGCTTCCACATTGCCATGCCCATTATTGATCCTCTTTAATACTACTAGTGAGACTTCTTTTTTGTAATTTATTCATTAGTAAATAACAATACATTTATATATTTACTTGGTACGGAGTTGTGGGCTGCAAGTGAGGATTTACTACATAAATGGGCTGCATGCAGGTGGGTTGGGATTCCAGGCGGCCCTCACTTCCTCTGGCAGTGAACCCTTTGTGTTTTATGTCACCATACAGGGCTTTTCCCAGTGTTTACAAACAGATCTGGAATACTTCAACCGACTCAGGGCCCTTCCCGTTAATAGAGTCCAGCTCCTCTATCAGATTCCACTACCAAAATGTTCTCACCGACATCATCATCGCAGGCAAGTCTCTGGTCCACCCAGATCCAGTCCATCTCATCCCCATAGGCAGAGCCTCTAGGTAACCCCATCCATACCAGGGCCCTTCTATTCTTTAGGAAGGCTTCTATTCATTCCCGCCCAACCCAGGGGGGAAGGCCTCTAGGCAGTTCCACCCCATAAAAGTTCTCCTTTCTGCTGGAGCATCTCTGCCTGTACCAGGATCCTTCCCTACAAGCAGTTCACTGTTCATCTCAGAACACACTAGAGCCTTCCATCTCACACAAGCAATTTTATGCCCAGCTTTGCCAACACCCCAGAGCTACTCTCTCCACAGATCCAGATGCAGACTTCCAGACACACTTATTTAACACCCATTCTTTCTCATTCCTTTATTGGGGGGCCTCTCATTGGGCCTGTCCATGTTTCTCCTCTTTATAGGCAGTCTACTGGACAGCCCTTCCAGTAAGGGTCCTCTTCGTCATGCCGGCTGACTTATGGGTAACCATAAGTCTCGTTTCTATTGGCAGGCTTCCAGTTAGCCACACCCACATCATGAAGTCTCTCTTTCCATAGGTCAGTTCACGCACGTGGGGTCCTTCATCACACCGGAAGGCCCGTGGAGAGGTCACCTGGTGAGAGCGTTTCTCTTGCGTGTTGGCGGATGTGCCTGTTCGTGCCACCGTGCTAGGGAAGTTCTCTTCTCGATAGGCAGTCTTCCCGCCAGCTCTGCCTCATCACGGTCCTCGTCTCCTCCACAGGTAGGCCTGTGGTCGTCACCACCTAAACCTGTATCCTCTCCTCAAAGCAGGCGGTCCCCTGGGAGGTTACAGTAACCTTCTCTACAACTTGCTGTTTTCACCTCTTCAAACAGTTCTCCCAGATTGCTCTGGGTCTTTCTACAAAGGACTGACTTTTTGTAAAAGCCTTGTAGGGCTCCTTAGCTTGGTTTTTATGTTTCCATATGGATGGATGTTTAACTACTTTTCCGCATTCCAAGCAGTACTGTGAAGAGCCGCCTCTTTCGTGCTTCCTTAAGCGAGTTACAAGTGCTCTCTACAACGCACCATAGAAGTTAAAAATTTCTGCATCTTAAGGTACTCAGATTGTCTTGTTTAATAAACACTGACAAATCGCCGTTTAAAATGGCAGTTCCAATTTACACATGCACAAGTAGTGAGCGAAGGTGTTTCCTTCCCTACTTGCCAAGGCTTGATGCAATTGTTTGTTGTTTTTGCTGTTTTGTTTTCCCAAAAGGGGATGGATGTGAAGTGATATCTCATAACTGATTTATCTTTCCCACATGACAGTCTCAGTTGAAACTCCTCTAGTCCTATTGTTTTTCTGCCTTTGCATGGTTTCAAGCTTTCTCTCTATATTTTCAAATGATTAAAATAGTTTTGTTTTGCAGCCTTTACCTTTTCATTGGCCTGTGGTATATGTGTATTAGCAACTTTGTTCATTCAGAATTATATCTTTGAAATTACGCCATATTGAAATGTGTAGCTTTCTTTTACATGCTAATATTAGAGTAGTCTGTGATGACAGTTATACCCGAATTTTTGCATTCTTTTGTTGGCTGTAGACATTCCGCTGTCTCCTAATTTTCATTTGTTCTGCCCTTTCAGATAGCGCTGTTTCTCTATATACCCATGCGCAAGAATTTCTCTGGACTATATACCTAAAAAGGGCATTCTCAAGTTGTATGTTTTGAGTATTTTTTAATTTACTAGATATTTTTTTATTTGATGTTGCGTAAAAACCCCCCTTATTTTTGTTTTAAATTTGTGTTTTTTCTGATTACTATTGAGGTTGAGCATCTCTTGTGTCCTTATTGGCCATTCAGGGTTTTTCCTCTGTGAGTGGGCCGTGTCATAGCCTTTGCCTTTTCTACCGGGTTTTTCATCCTTTTCTTGTTGATAGATTGGAGTTCCTCCAAGATCCTTGCTTTACGTGTCTCATAAATGTGCAGTTTTTATCCTTTGCTTATACAACTTCTCTATGTATAAACATGAGTTTTCAATCATGCAACCTAATTTTTGTGTAATTCTAAGGCATTTGTTTCTACTCCAGGGACATAATCATATTCATTCCCCTGTATTCTAAGCAATTCCAGTTTTGATTTTCACATTTAGGCCTTTTTTCATTCAATCACTATTGATGGAGTCAGAAAATCAAGACACTGGGAATACTTCATTGAAAACAAAATCTCAGTCTTCACTGACCTTGTACTCTGGTGAGCAGAGATAGCGAATAAAATACACAATAGAATTCTTTATCATTTTTGGAATTGATAAGTGCTAAGGAGAAAAACAAAGGGAGATAGAGAGTATGGATGATAGTTTGTTTCTGGACTCTATTGTCCCTTTGGGCCTTTTTGTCTTCCTTTTGTTCATAATAGTCTTAATTTGCTATAGCTGTATAATAAGTCTTGTTGTCTGGTATGACAGATATCCTCGTTGCATTTTCTTTAGTAAGTCTTAATTATTCGAGGACCCTGGTTTTGCCCTATAACATGGAGAATTAACTTGAAAAGTTTATTTAAGCACTTTTTCTGATATTTTGACTGGAATGCTATTTAATTTTTAGACTAAAATGCAGAATATTAATATCTTTATGATACTGACCTTCCAGTATTTAAACATAATGTATTACTTCATTTATTAAGATTGGTTTATGTATTTTAATAAGTTTTATTAATTTTCTTGGATTTTTAAATGTTTTTGGTGGAAGACATCTTTTTTTATTCAGTGTGTTTTACATTTCTTTTCTTTTCTTTTTTTTTAAGTGATAAGCAGGATTAATTTAGAGGACGGAAAAACTCCTTCAGCGGGAGGGGACCCGAAGGGGTCGCCTGTGTTTTACTTTTCAATAAAATTGTTCATTTGCAACTATAAGTTCCTTTCTAAATCTCACTATGCTACATCCCACAAATTTAAAAATCCAGCTTATTCACTGCTGTTTGGGTTTTGTGTGTCAGAATTTTCATTTTGAATTCTTCTAACCAGTGAGATTTTAAGGATTGATTTTGGACGTTTCTAAGCTATATTTTGTCTGGTTTTTTTTCCTATATCACCTAGTGAATCATCCTGTGATTTAAGAAAGTGTATGTTATAGATTGTTTGAGATTTTTGAGTCTTCCTTTGTGACCTGGCGTATGAAAAATTTTTGCAAATATTTGCAAAAATGTTTATTTCGTATTTCTTGGGTACAGGGTTTTAACTATATATAGGTCAATCTTTTACATTTTAATTCTACTTTCTCTGATATTAATATCACTACACATACGTTTTCTGTTTTGGCATAGCTTCTATTTATATTTTAATATTTTGGTGTTTTTTTCTCGTAGATGTAGTTTTTATCGATACTGTATAACTATTGTGAAAAACTATTCTGTTTATCTTTGCTTTATTAGGTGAGGTTAATTTATTTACTTTGTGATGTTTATGGATAGAGTTTGACTTGTTTCTACTTTTTTTTGGTTTGTTTTCAGTTTAACATCACTTTTCCTGGCTTCTTTGTCCCTCATTATTACTGCTGCTTGGATGCTATAGATTATATTTAAATTCTTACTGTTTTGGCCTTACATTGTAAGATATATAAGCACAACTATACATTTTTCTAGCAAAGCCTTCTGTTATTCATTATTTTCAATCCTCTTAACTGGGGCAAAAGCCTCAGCGTGCTTGAACTACCCATCGATCCCCCTCCTCATTATTTTTAGATAGAGTTTTTGTTTTGCTCTTTTAAATAAAATCCATTTTTGTAATTTTTTTTTTTTTTTGAGTTGAAATCTCACTCTGTCGCCCAGACTGGAGTGCAGTGGCCGCTCCCGGCCACCGCAGCCTTGACCTGCTGGGCTCCGGCGATCCTTCCGCCTCAGCCTTCCGAGTAGCCAGAATTACAGGTGCGTGCTACCACGCCCGGCTGATTTTTTGATTTATTGTAGAGATGAGGTCTCGCTGCCCAGGCGGGTCTCGAACCCGTGGGCTCAGGCAATCCACTCACCTCAGCCTCCCAAAGGCGCGGGATTACAGTCTGAGCCACCGAGACCAGCTCATTTTTGTAATTTTATAGTCGTTTGAAACATAGTCGTTTAGTCACTTTGCTTGTCATTGTTGCTCTTCCCCCTATGTCTTCCCTGTCTTCACTTTTCTTATTGCTAAATAGCATTGTTTCCATTGCATGTAGTGACAATTTATGGTTAATTCTAATGACTGCAAATGTCTTTTATTTTCCCCTCACACTTGAATAATTGTTTAGGTACAAAGATTTAGGTTAACAGTCATTTTGCTTCAGCATTTATAAATATTTCTAGTATCTATTGTTTCCTGTCCTCAGTCTAGTTGATATTTTTCCCCCCTCTAGCAGCTCTCAAGATTGTTATTATTTGTTATTAATATTGTAGAATTCTCTTTACATAAAGTGGAAGTACAAGCACAACTAATCTATGGTGATAGAAGACAGAAATAGTTTCAAAGTGATGAAGGAATCTGGATGAGAAAACTGTTAGAAATGTTCCACACCTTGTTCTAGATGGTGGTTCCATGGGTGTATACAACTGTCAAAATTGATCAAATTGAAAATGTAGAGCCAGGCTCGGTGGCTCAGCCTGTAATCCCACGCCTTTGGGAGGCTGAAGTGAGTGGATTGCCTGAGCCCACGGGTTCGAGACCCGCCTGGGCAACTTGGTGAGACCTCATCTCTACAATAAATCAAAAGTTAGCCGGGCGTAGTATCATGTGCCTGTAGTTCCAGCTACTTGGAAGGCTGAGGCGGAAGGATCACAGGAGCCCAGCAGGTTGAGGTTGCGGTGGCCAGAAGCGGCCACTGCACTCCAGTCTGGGTGACAGAGTGACCCTCCAACTCAAAAAAAAAAAAAAAAGAAAATGTATATTTTCTGCTCATTTTATTGTTTGTAATTTATATCTAGTGTTTTTGTCTTGAAGCTGTGAGCCTTCAGTAACATATGGTAAACTTTTTGCAAGGAGCTCTCAGCACCCTCTGAGTCAGAGCCAGTTGGTCAACCATCAAATTGCACGAAGGTCCCTGAAGGGTTCATGTGAGACAGTTGGCATTATTTCAAAAGAATGAAACATGGCATGCGGATCAGCATCTTCTTCCCTAATTTTCACAGCTAGGTTGACTCAAACAATCTCCAGTGTCACTTGTTTTATTACAGTTGAACCATTGGCTCTGTGTCTGTGCTCTGGCTTTATCAGTTAAAGTCTTAGCATCAGCAGTCAGCCTACTCCTGACAATATCTCCAATTTTCTTACTATTTCAGGGCAGTGAGTGTCATTCTCTCCTCTATAGCTAGGCACGCACATACCTCTGAAATCTGTATACTAATGGCTATGGAACAAAGTTTGAGCAGTTCTTTGGCATATTGCACTAGAATTAATATTGGAAATAATGAGAGAAGATTATTTTAGGTAAGAAATAGATCAAGGACAGAAGGTACCTGTGACTTCTCAGAGATTTGAGGCCTGACACACCTTCACCATCACCCAGCTCAGCAATACTGCCATTGTGTCAAGTGCTCACGTTTCTTTGTTTGTGAGTTAGGGTCTCACTCTGTTGCCCAGGCTGGAGTGCAGTGACGTGATCACAGCTCACCGCAACCTACAATTCCTGGGTCCAAGCAATCCTCCTGCTTCAGCCTCTGTAGTAGCTGGGACTACAAGGGTGTGCCACCACATTCAGAAAATTTTTTTAATAGCGATGAGGTCTCACTGTGTTGGTTAGGCTGGTTTCAAACTCCTGGGCTCAAATGATCCTCCAGCCTCGGCCTCCTAAGGTACTGAGATGACGGGCATGAGCCACCATGCCCATCTGAAGTACCCACCTTTCTTGACACTTTATTCTTGATGTTATAAGGTTTTATTCAGTGTACCTGAGAGTGGGTTGACTTATATTAATCCTGCTCAGTGGACTTTTGATCTGAGAACTCTGTGTCTTCAAATCAGGAAAGTAATTTCTCTTCAGTTACTGATTCTTTATTATTCTTTTTAATGCCCTTTTGAAACTTCCGTTAGAAGAATGTTGGTGTTTCTCAACATATCCTCCATTTCTCTTAACTATTATTTTGTATTCTTATCTTTTTATGACTATCTACTATATGCTGGGTGAGTTCTTTAGTAATGCATCTTTCCATTCATCAGTTGATTCTGTGACCATGTACCTTTAAGTTTGTCTTATTTATTGCATTTTTAAAATTTCAGGGACATTTTTCATTTCCAAAATTTTTAATTGCTTCATTTTATCTCTACTTGTTGCTTTCATTGTACACATTTTTTTTTTTTGAGTTGGAGTCTCACTCTGTCGCCCAGACTGGAGTGCAGTGGCTGCTCCCGGCCACCGCAGCCTCGACCTACTGGGCTCCGGCGATCCTTCCAAGTAGCCAGAATTACAGGCATGTGCTACCACGCCCAGCGAATTTTTTATTTGTTGTAGAGATGAGTTCTCACCAAGTTGCCCAGGTGGGTCTCGAACCCGCGGGCTCAATCCACTCACCTCAGCCTCCCAAGGTGCGGGATTACAGGCTGAGCCACCAAGCCCGGCTGTACACACTTTTAATATGTTAAATCTTTGTTGGTTTAAATATCCTGAACAGAAGGATCCATTAACGTTATCACTTTCTGGAGTGAATTCATGACCTGGCTGTTAATTTTTCTTGTTATTCAGTGTCTTCGTGTGCTTTGGGATTGTAGTTGTCAGCTATAATTATGGTTGACAGGAAGCTTTTTGTTTTCTCCCTCTTGTCCACCCATATTTATTAGCCCATGCCTCCCCCCCCCCCCCCCCCCCTCCCGCCCTTTCTAGAGGTTTTTTGGTTGATTCCTCCCAACACTCCAGGCTTCAGTCCACTACTGCGTCTCAGGATGGCAATTCCAAGTTACTGCCTCATGATGTTACTGAGAATACCACAGACCCAGTAGAATTAGCTACATGTGGGTTGGCTCACTCTGGGTGGCAAGGTTTTGTCTGAGAATTTCTGCTTTCTTAGGCCTGCAGTTTCCCAGGATTTGACAGCAATATTTTTTAGCTTCTTTTTAGCCCCATTCTAGCCCTTCAATTTTGATCTCCTTTCTCCCAATAAAGCAAACTCTGAACTTTCAACTCCTGCTTGGTAATCCAGAGCCAAACAAGTCAAAGGCTTTAATTCCTCACATCATTGTGTTGTTCTGGTCTAATAAGATTTTTTAAAAATATTTGAGCTTGACCAGGCTCAGTGGCTCAGCCTGTAATCCCAGCACTTTGGGAGGCCGAGGTGAGTGGATTGCCTGAGCCCGCGGGTTCGAGACCCGCCTGGGCAACTTGGTGAGACCTCGTCTCTACAATAAAAAAAAAAAAAAACTAGCCGGGCGTGGTAGTGCACGCCTATAGTTCCAGCTACCCGGAAGGCTGAGGCGGAAGGAGCCCCGGAAGGCTGAGGCGGAAGGTTGAGGCTGCGGTGGCTGGGAGCATGCCACTGCACTCCAATCTGGGTGACAGAGTGAAACTCCAACTCAAATATATATATATATTTGAGCTTGACTTTTTTTTTACTATCTGTTTCTGTCCGTAACTTTATTTCTTATTCCTTATATGCTTGAAGCAAAGAGAAGCAGGTTTCTGGTGCATATGTAATAACTGTGTCAGATTGACTTATCACATGTTTTAATATATGTATGTTGGTGTGACCTGTTTCTTGAGGATAACAAAAAGCAGCTGGAATGGTGTGAAACATGTACTCGATCTAGGATTCTAACTCTACTCTCTGTATTCTCTGTGTTCTTGACAAATCACTTAATTCCTATTGCAGGACAGTTCCTTTGCTTTAAGCAATGCAAAGCTTGCCTCAGGGCTGGGCATGGTGGCTCACACCTCTATTCCCAGCACTTGGGAGACGGGTGGGAGGATCCCTTGAGGGCAAGAATTCAAAACCAACCTGGGCAACATAGTGAGACCTCATCTCACACAAAAAAATAATAATAATAACCAGGTGTGGGGGTGAGAACCTGTAGTCCAGGCTGCTAGGGAGGCCAAGGCAGAAGGATCACTTGAGCTAAGGAGGTGGAGGATTTGTTAGCCATGATCGTGCCACTGCACTCCAGCCTGGGCAACAGAGTGAGACTCCGACTCTCACACACAAACAACAAAAAAAGCTTGTGCCATCTTCACAGGGTTTTTATCTGATTTTATGTTTTGTTTTGTAGACAGTTCCTTCCCCTTCTCCTTCCCAGGCACTTGAGGTCCAACCCTTGGAGAGGAAACTAAGCAGTGACAATGAACATGGGATTATTAGCCTTTAAAGTGTCTGAGAACACGTACACAAATGTATGTCAAATCCAGAGGCACTTTTTCTTCCACAAGTTCAAACTCTCAAAACCTTGGATAAAAAAGAAGACTCAAAATTTGGTTGGATTGAGGTTTTGGGTTTCAGATTGCAACTCCTAAAGTAAGGGTTAAAATCCAGTTTCTAGGCTGCCAAGTTAAGTAAGCCTTCCATGCATAGTCATTACAATCAATTCTGTTTGTTTTCTAGTGTGATTTCTGTGTAATATATTCATGTTTAAGAGCGCACATTTCTCTTTAAAAAATAATATAAATGGAAGTTTACATTTATGGAACCCTATGAGGTGTCAAATACTAAAATTAGACCTTGATGTACATTATACATTAATTAATTATTACATTACAATTTATCATTTGATATTCATTCCCAATAACTAATGGAGATAGGATTTTTTTTCATCTCTGTCTTATAGAGGAGGAAACGCAGATGTGGAAGAGCTAAGTTGGAGAGTCCAATGACCGTCACTTACTCCAGCCGCCTACTGTGGTTCATTACATGCACAGCTACTTCAAACATAACATGAACAGGATTGAAATCTGTCATGTTTGGTACCTGTGAGAACAATGAAGAAGTCTCCAGAAACTTGAAAGGTCAATCTGATTACTAGCAAAAAAAGCTAATGACAATAGTGTTAAATTAATAAGGTCTATCATGGGTTCTTTAGAGTCCAGTGGCTTTGGTACATGAAGAGGAATACTTACTACTATTTGTGCTTTGTTTGCTGCTCAGTTTTATTAAGTTCAAATAGCTTATAAACAAAACTTTTAAAATTAATCTTATTGACTAACTAGACATTGGTCACCAATTTGAGGAATTAAATTTTCTAAGTTTTAAACCGCAATTATAAATTTAACGTGACCTTTTTGAAACACTTCAAATGGCTTGACTGATATATGAAATCTACATCAATACAATCATTAAAAATATATCCATGCACTTACATGAAAACTTATTCTAAAGTATGACCTCCATGGATTTAACTGATTTCTTCTTTATTTCTTGCCTTGCATTTTTCCTCCCTCGGGTTAACTTATGTTGCTGTCTTTTTGGGATTTCAGTAATTTTACTACTTATATATTTTCTTAGGGTTTCGATAATCTTCCTCAACTGAAAAGAGAAATGCCATCTCAAACATGCCAAGGTAACAGAATATGTGTTATCAACTCATTCATTCTCGGGGGACAGGTCATAGGACATGGTTGGGTAGTTCAAAGTGATTTAACCACAAAGGACTGACTGAAGACTTTTTAATAAGATTGTTTTATTTATCTCATGGTACTTAAAATTCCCTGTCTATCACCCAGAGCAAGTGTGTGTGAGACTTGTCTTTAACATAAATGAAGCATTCTTTTATTTATGCAAGGTTTATACCACCTATTATCCTGTCCTTTTGCTATACTTATCTAGTCTGTTAGCATTATTCAGGTTTATGTATTCCTTACTTGTATTTTGTTATCATTAGCAGGACTGTTTAGAGGATTCATTTCCTAGTAGAAAAAAGATTGAGTTTTCTTAGGTAATCCTCTTTAAATTATGTTGTTAATCGTCTTGCAGCACTCGGGACCTATTTCCCCCTGATAATTATCTGTGACCATCAGTGCTAATATGTCTTACCAGTTCTTGATATACATGGCTGCTGGTCTATGTGTGAATGAGAAAAAACATGCCCCCTGTAGGAGGATGCAGTATGAGGGCATGTGGTGACTGCATGACTCCTCTATATGAATTACAAAGAAGTACCTCCTATGAATGGACAGAGCCTCAGGACCAGAACACGTGGTTCTGAAAACAGAGCTCAGGCTGAATTTCATGTTCTCTTATCAGGCACCCTTACACAGCAGCCATCCTGTTTTTCTGGAGCCACATGTAGCTTGCTTACTGTTTTCCCTGTATTCTTTCCTGCTTGCCCATCCTTAGAAACAAGTAGACATTTAGCAGTTCTTACATACAAGCAACAAAACTTGTGTCCTATGACATTTGCTCTTTTCTCCTTACAACTAACTGGGTTTTTGTTGGTTTGTATTTAGATTGGGTATCATGTTCTCATAGTTTTTACAGACTGAAATAGTTTCAATTGATCATCATGAATGTGGTCAAAAAGTTACAATTTGGAAGTGGGGAGCCTCTTTAAGGTGACTTTGCATGCTTTTAACACTGCTCCTGACTTTCTTGAAAGCATTCTTGATCCTAATAAGAAGACTTACTAAGTATACCTGAATTTTTTGACCCCAAATGTGTATTAGCTACTCTCTTTTTAACCATTTTTTGGAGTGAGGACCAAAATCTGGGCTTTTGAAAACTGAAGGCAGGGAAAAATACTGCTTCTGTTGCTGCTGGTGTGTGTGTGTGTGTGTGTGTGTGTGTGTGTGTGTGTGTGTGTGTGTGTGTGTGTAAGAGAAAGAGTGTAAGAGAAAGAGCAAGCATAAGCATGCACATGCTGAAAAGGTACTTCTAAGGTCAGGTCATTATGAGTTCCCACCACTCGTCCCAATTTAAGTTACCATGTTGTTGTACCCTACTGTGCTTAGAACATGTGGTTTCATCGGTCGCTGACATTTTTATCACTTAGGATTGGTGGGGGTCTGAAAAACAGGATACCCAAAGATAGGAATTTAAGTATTTTTCCAGAGCATGTACAAAATGCCCTTGCCTCCTTTTCTGGAGCACGTAAGGGACAGACAAGGTTGGGTTCTGGTGTGGATTCGAGGCTAACGGAAACCTTCTGATAGTTACCATCTTATCCTAAAACTGAGGTTACACATACTGCTGCCTTTATATAGCATGTTGCATGTGTACCCAGGTGGCCTCTTGTCTGTATTTCTGCTTCTAGGTAACCTGGCTTTTAAGCTCAAGCAACACTTTCTGTGGAGATCCTTTCTGATTCCTGTTATCTAGGCTAAGGTTTCCCTTATATGCTCTCCTAGCATAGTGTCTAGTATTCATCACACTCTACTTTAATTTTCCCTTGTCTCTCTTCTCCTGTTAGGCTGCGATATCCTCTTGGGTTGTGTCTTAGTTATCTTCCAGGCCTGTTACATACCACTTGGAACATGGTAGGTGCTCGGTACATAAATATTGACTGTTTTTAAATGAGGCTCAAAAAAATAGAATACAAAGTTATGATCTGATTTTACTAGCCAATATCTACAGAGTAGACTTGTTCCCAGGTGAAGATGGAAGAGATAGTCTGTAACGCTAGAGCCTCCACTTAAGGCATGGGGGACTACTGAGAGCCAACATGCTGCCAGGCTCTCTAGGGTTGGCATAATAAGCTAAATATTTGGGGTTAATTCCCTGCTTTGCCCAGATCAGTGGGCCATGGTGAAGGAGATCCATTAATTTCCTAGGGGGAGGTAGAAGCAGCATTTTTATTAGAGAGGGCTTTCTGTAGTCTTAAAAGATGAATAGAGGTTAGCCAAACCAAAGAAATTGGTAGTTGGCTATTCTAAGCAGAGGTTCTTGAGCAAAGGGACGTGGGCAAAAGAGAGTTGGCTGTGTGGCAAAACTCCCAGCGTTTCAGTATTTCTGGGACCTAAAGTATGAAGCAAGAAAGTTGGGTTAATAAATTAGCCTGGTAATAAATTAGCCTGGAAAGGTAAACGGGGGTGGGATCCTGGAGGGTCTTTTATGCTTTTTGTAGTACCAAAACAGAAGCGGTTAATACAGTTGGTAAAAAGCACACATTCTGCAGCCTGGCTGCTTGGTTTTGAAAGCCAGCCCTGTTTTTCACTAGCTATATGACGTAGGCTTCTTTGTGCCTCATGTTTGTTACTCCATAAAATGAGAATAATAAGAGTATCTACTTCATGGGGTTATTTTGAAGATTTAGGAGCTGAATTAGAGTTCTTAGAGCATTCAGTAAGAATTCACAGTTGATATCATTGTTGTTATTATTTTTTATATTTGTGAAGTAGAAAGACCACTGTGACAGATTGTGCGGAGGATGATTTAGAGCGGAAGAGGACCAGAGGATGGGAAAACTGCAGAATGATTAGTGTGCGCCTCCAATAGCTCCCGTGGACATGTGCTGGATTTGTTTGTGATATTGTCCTATGTAGTGGTTTTAATGAAGTCACATGCTTCACAGATGGATTTTGTGTAGACTGGTTAAATGAAGCCTTTCCATTTTGTTTATCTTACTAATGTCTTTGGCATGAATTTACTAAAAGGGTCCTGGGGCTTTCAGAACCTCGCATGGCATGGCTAAACTTACTTTGTACCTTCAGTTCACTGTTCAGAGTATAGTTCAGGACCCCTTTCCTGAGAAGGTGACCAGGAGAGAGGGAAGCCCAAAAAAGGAATGAAAAATAACAGCAAGATTGGGTTCTAGCATGGGTTTGAGATTTGGAGGCCATCTTCTGATAGTTACTATCTTACTCTGAAAACTGAGGTTACACGTATTGCTGCCTGCTTTATGTAGTATGTTGAATGTGATCAAGGGGCAATGTATGCCATGAAAGGATACGAAAACCTGAGCTGTGGATCTAGCTCCCCTACTTGCTTGATTATGTAGTCTTGAATGTTCTGTAGCTCTCAATTCTGGTACCTGTGACATGGGTTAGTAGTGCCATGTTATCTTGCAGGGCCATCAGGAAAATCAGCTGAGATCATCAACACAAAAGCATTTGATGGAAGTCCAAAGGCACTTTAAAAAATGAAATGATTTTTAAAACCTTTTAAGAAATACTCAACGGGCTTGGTGACTCAGCCTGTAATCCCGCGCCTTTGGGAGGCTGAGGTGAGTGGATTGCCTGAGCCTGTGGGTTCGAGACCCGCCTGGGCAGCGAGACCTCATCTCTACAATAAATTTTTAAAAAATCAGCCAGGCGTGGTAGCGCATGCCTGTAATTCTGGCTACTTGGAAGGCTGAGGCGGAAGGATCGCCGGAGCCCAGCAGGTGGAGACTGCGGTGGCCAGCAGCAGCCACTGCACTCCAGTCTGGGCAACAAAGTGAGACTCCAACTCAAAAACAAAAACAAAAAACAAAACAAAGAAATACTCAAAAATATAATGTGATCTGTACATGTTTGTTCCTTCATTAAATGAACCCAGAGAGTTGAAAGATATGCCAGATGATCACCTTTTATGCAAGACACCATAGTTTGCACAATGTAAGGTTTGTAGGTCTTCATATGGGAACATCCTGCTTACAAAGCAAGCGCAGGATTTCCACCTTTTAATTTTTTTCCTGGTAAAAAGCTGTTTGTTTTACTTGTTAAAATTTTTATTGTGATTACATCCAATTTATAGATGAGTTTGCAGCAATATGACATTCAATCATGAATCTCACAATCCACCAGCATGGTGATATCTCTCCATTTATTTAAGTCTTCTTTAATGCTTGCTAATAAAGTTTTATAAATTATTAGAGTTATTCTTAGGTGCTTAACACTTCCAGTGCACTTATATACATGTTGGGTAATTTTCTTATCTAACTGTTGTTTCTTTTTTTAATATTTAATTTTTAAGATGTGGGGTACAATTCAGGTTTAGGTATACAAATGTTCATTATGCAGGTATCCTTGTTGAGGAGGTGTGCCCCCCTCCCCGACAGTTTCCCACTACTGCCAATCCCTTTCTTATAGTATTACGATAACTGTTCAAGGTCTGCTTATGAGTGAGAACATGTGACACTCAGTTCTTTGTTTCTGCGATACTCAGTATTATAGACTCTGAGTCCATCCAAGTTGCTGTGAAGTTCGTAATATTGTTCTTCTTTATGGCCGCATAATATTCCATCATGTATATGTACCACTTTTTTTTTAATCCAGTTCTCTTTCTGTGGGCAGCGTGGTTGGTTCCATGTTTTTGCAATTGTGAACAATGCTGCAGTAAACATACATGTGCAGGTATCTTTTTCTCAAAGTGATTTGAGTTCCTCTGGGTATATTCCCAGTGGGGGATTGCAGGGTCGTATGGAAGGTCGATTTTTAGATCTTTTAGGAATTGCCTAACTGTTTTCCACAGCAGTTGTACTAGTTTACCCTCCCACTAACAGTGTAAAAGTGTTTTCGTTTCCCCACATCCTACCAGCATCTGTTGTTTTTTGAGTTATTGATGATGGCCATCCTGACAGGAGTTAGGTGGTATCTCAGTGCGCTTTTAATTTGCATTTCTTTGATGACTAGTGAGACTGAGCATTTTTTCATGTATCTGTTGGCTGCTTGTATGTCTGCTTTTGAGAAGTGTCTATTCGTATCTTTTGCCCACTTTGTAATGGGGCTGTTTTTCTTTTTGGCACGTTTGAGTTTCTTGTAGATCTTAGATGTTAGGCCTGTGTGAGATATACAGTTGGCAAATATTTTTTCCCGGTCTGTGAGATGTCTCTCTGCTCTCTTGATGGTTTCTTTGGCTTTGCAGAAGCTTATCAGTTTGATGAAGTCCCATTTCTGTATCTTATCTCTTATGGCATAGGCATTGAGATTTTGATCAGAAATGGTTGCCAGTTCCAATTTCCATAAAGGTGTTTCCTGCATTTTCTAAGGTTCCTATAGTTTGAGGTTTTACATTTAGGTCTCTGATGCATTTACAGTTGATTTTTGTGTATGGGGATAGGTAGGGGCCCCTGTTTCAATCTTCTGCATGTGGTCAGTCAGATTTCCCCGCACCATTTACTGAATAGGTTCTCCTCTCCCCAATGGTTGGTGGTGAAGGCTTTGTCGAAGATGAGGTGGTTGAGAAATTGAGGTTTTGCTTCTGGAATCTCTATCCAGTCCCATGTGTGTATATGCCTGTTGCTTTACCAATACCAGGCTGTTTTGATTATTGTAGCTTTATAATGTTAAAGTCTGGGAATGTGATGCCTCCTGCTTTGTTTTTTGGCTGAGGATTGTTTTGGTGGGTTCATGGTCGTTTATGTTTCCATATGAATTCCTGTATTGTCATTTCCAGGTCTGAGAAGAATGCTGCTGGTAATTTAATGGGTATTGCATTAACTTTCTAGATTTCCCTGGGTAGGATGGACATCTTAACAATGTTGATCCTTCCAATCCATGAGCTGGAATATATTTCTATTTATTTGTGTCATTGTTGATTTCTTTGAGCAGTGTTTTGTAGTTTTCGTTGTAAAGATCTTTCACTTCTCTAGTTAGGGAGATGCCAAGGTATTTCATTTTTGTGTGGCTATTGTGAATGGGATTGTGCTTCTTTGGGGGGGTTTCTGTTCTTTTTTTTTTTTTGAGTTGGAGTCTCACTCTGTCGCCCAGACTGGAGTGCAGTGGCCGCTCCCGGCCACCGCAGCCTCGACCTGCTGGGCTCCGGCGATCCTTCCGCCTCAGCCTTCCAAGTAGCCGGAATTACAGGCATGCGCCACCACGCCCGGCTGATTTTTTGATTTATTGTAGAGATGAGGTCTCGCTGCCCAGGCGGTTCTCGAACCCGCGGGCTCAGGCAATCCACTCACCTCAGCCTCCCAAAGGCGCGGGATTACAGGCTGAGCCACCAACCCCGGCTGGTTTCTGTTTCTTTATTGTTGGTGTATAGGAATGCAACTGTGTTTTGCACATTTATTTTATGCCTGAGTTTGTGCCAAAGTCCTTTGTCAGTACAAGGAGATTTTTAAAGATTCTTGGTTTTTGAGGTAAGATCATGTCATTGCAAAGAGGGATAACTTGACTTCCTCTTTCCTATTTGGATACCCCTGATTACAAAAAGCTCTTTTTCATTCCTTCCCCATTTTGTGTTTTGTTCTAGAATGCAGAGGTCTCTCCAAGTCTGACAACTAATCAATGAGGCATTGGTGCCTCTTTTTCCAGTAGACCTAAGGATCGCCTGAGGCCAGGAGGTCGAGGCTGCTGTTAGCCATAATCGTGCCACTGTGCTCCAACCTTGGTGTCAGAGTGAGACCTCAGTTCAAGAAACTAAACAACAGTGCCCCAGTAGAAACTTTGAGAAGTGCCTGAGAGACTTGTGTTCTTTTGGAAGTCTCCCTCTACCTAGCCTTCTATTCAAGATGGACATGAATCTAAAAGATCATGAATTTTGGTACAGTCTCCATGGCCAGCTCCCGGGCTGCTGGATGGGACATGGAGAATGAGTTCTTCCTGGCTTGTACACAGACCAGTCCCCTTAGCTGAGCGAACATTGTCAAATACAGAATGCAAACAATGAAGCCCCCAGAGGTTCCTCAGGAGATGAGACTCAGTCCAGACAATGATGGTACTCAGTTTGAACCCAACCTGTGGATGTGGGTGAACCCCAACATCGTGTGCCCCCATGGCAGCCAGGAGCCCTCAGAGCCCAGTAAAAAGAAGGATCTGACAAGAATGCTACCTTTCTTTCTGCCTCCCTTAAAAACAGAAGAGTTTAGCTCCTCAGAGGCCACAGTGGTGGAGTCCGTGCCATCTTCTTCCAGTGAGCAGTCTCCTTTGCAGAAACTGGTCACCCCTTCCTCCAGCGACTTTAACCTCACAGAAGAAGTGACTGGGGAACAAGAAAACAAGTCTTCCATGGACCTCCAGCCACCTAACAAAAGGAAGCACTTTCAGGGCCAAAAGCTGTCACAAGCCAAAGTCCGGAAGAGAAAATCCTGGTTGAGGCCCCCTCTCAATTACAGCCACTTAATTGTCCTGGCATTGAAAAACAGCCCCCACTGTGGCCTTAATGTGCAAGAGATCTACAGTTTCATTCGACAGCATTTCCCCTACTTCCGAAGAGCTTCAGGTAGCTGGAAGAGCACAGTTCGCCATGACCTCTGCTTCCTGGGCAGCTTTAAGAAGGTCCCAGTCTGTTCTGAGGATGGGGCCAGTACAAGACCTCGAGCTTGCCTCTGGGGGCTCACTGAGGAAGGACACAACCTCTTTTGGGAGGAGACTCGTGCCTTGGCCTCTGCTCAGAGGGAGAGCATCCAACAGTGCATGAGCCAGCCAGAGATGATGGTCTCCCTCTTTGACCTTTGAACTACCACTACTCCCTTTCTGGACCATGGCCTTCCTTACTGTGCCTCCACATTCCCTGATTGATCTTTTTTTTCTCCTTGGCCTTCTTAATCCCTAAGTCTAGCCTGTCTGGTTGGTGCTAAGCCTGTCTTTAGCTACTGTTACAAGAATGGTGATTTTAAAAAATGAGAGGGTGGTATAGGGGAGGTGGCGCTTAAATCCAGGTCGGGAATGAGGATGGTAGCAGTTGTTCTTAGATTTGAACAGAGGCAGGAAACCCTGGAAACAATGGCATGGAAGCTAAGGAGAGAAGAGCGTCCTTTGTGAGAGAAAGGAATTCTGTTTTTGGAGAACATGCTCACATGTGAAAGAATATAGTGGAATATAAAGCATGTAAAGCATGATGGAGCCAGCCCATGGACAACCTTGAATGGCATGTGAAGGTGTGTATATGGCGAGAACCAGGCTGGATGTTCAAAGCCTGGAGATTCAAGCATCTCCCTCCACCATTCATGCGCAACATCTCCTTTTTAAGTGACCCATTTTATCCTTCAAAGCCTCACTTTTCAACTTCTGGTCCTGGATTTCTCAGTTTTGTTCATTTGCCATCCAGCTCGAATGTTGACAAATAATTCCAAGCAGCTACTTTTAGTTTGGACAGCGAAAGCCCTTTGAATTGCTCCTGTATTAACCCCAAGTCTTTTGATAACAAAGCTTTGTTTTCCATTCTTTTTATTTATGAAACTTTTACTGAGGCAGCGATTATGTGACCAGGTCCTTCTTAGGTACTGAGGCTAAAAAGCTGACAGATATTAGTGGCAGACATATTTATAATGCAAGTGTGATGAAACAGATGTGAGAAGTTGCCATGGAAATGAGGAGACAGTCTTCCTGGGAAAGACTTGAAAGGCATTGAAAAGGTAGTACCTTTTGAGCCAGTTTTGAAAAATAAATAAAAATCTGCTGGGCCGACTAACTGCAGAAGAGTCAGTACAGAGGCAACAGTGTCAACAAAGTGAACGGAGGTTTGGGGAAATGGGGGCAACTACATGAGGAGAGGAGTGGCTGTGGGGAATATAGGCAAAAGGCCTTTTAGGTACTTCTTAGGTGTTTGGCCTTTATCCTGTGGGCTTTGGGGAACCAAGAGACATCAGTGGTGTTTTTGTAAAAATAAAAAATGAAACAATGTAGCAACAACAACAGACATTTGAGCATGTGGTTTTCTAATTTCAAGATTCTCTTTAGCATCTTTTCTATGAAAATCTTCTTAAAGATAACTTGTTGACTTCTACGTAATTAACAAATATCCAGGAGAAAATCCATTTTTAAGTATCCATTTAGTTGCAAGACCTTCATTAATAGGGATACAAAAATGCCTGTAATCTGCAAAAGCCATTAATTCAATGTAATTGTAAATCACTTGAAAGTCCTTTTTTTGGAGTGATCTATTACACCTTATACAAAACTGTATATTTAGGTTAAATTGCAAAACAACGTATGCAAACAGTGTTCTTTGAGAAAATAATTGTAAATGCTGCTTCTGTATCATAAGGCAAAAACCAAGTTGACAGAATCCTTTGGAATTAATAAAATGTTCAGACTATAAGTAGTCATCATTTGTTTCTCCTTTCTCCCCCTAGATAACCCTTGTAAGTAAAAGAGCCAGTAATGAAATTAAAAAGTCTTTTGATCACAAACTACATTTCTAATATATCTCCTCTGCAAATTTTCTAAACATGGGAGGCTTTCATTTTAGAACTGGACCTGGATTTTTCTGCTGCACCTCAGCACCTTTGAGTTCTGAACCCCTTTATTCAATATTTTCTGATCCTTCTTTCTGGCCTCTGGTGGCATGGGAAAAGCAGTGGCTGGCCCTGGCCCTTCCTCAGTCATCTGAGATGATTCAGATGAAGGCAGACCTTCCTTCAGAGCAATTTCTTGCTCTTGCTTTTCCTCCTTCCCAGGATCCTCACTGGTACAGCACATATAGCTTCTTCACAGCTACGGCTTTCCAGAGGTCTTCCTTGGTCATGGATGCTAGCAGCAGTGCTTCCTGTGGTGTTGCTAATCTTTCCATGGGGAGACTTTGCAATCGATTGGGGAGGGGGCCATGTTCACCCCATCAGTGAAAGCTTTGTACATGTCAGCAGGTGCTTTGATGTTTGACAGATCTGTTGTACATTGATTAAACAGACATCCTTTTGTTTAAACTTGCCTACTTTCTTCTCACTGAATTTACAAGTGTTCCTTCTTCCGGTGCTTACTGAGGCCCTTTTAGATTGAGTAGCATGAGAAAAACACATGATTGGCATGGGATAAGCTGATATTATCATCCATTGATCCCACACTATTGTTTCCATCTTTTAACCTCAATTTAAGAATTGCTCTGAATGACAGTCAGTTTTTTTTTGTTTTTTTTTTGAGTTCGAGTCTCACTCTGTCATCCAGACTGGAGTGCAGTGGCCACTCCCGGCCACTGCAGCCTCGACCTGCTGGGCTCCGGCAATCCTTCCGCCTCAGCCTTCCACGTAGCTGGAGCTACAGGCGCGCGCTACCACGCCCGGCTGATTTTTTTTTTTATTGTAGAGATGAGGTCTCGCTGCCCCGGCGGGTCTCGAACCCGCGGCTCAGGCAATCCACTCACCTCAGCCTCCCAAAGGCGCACGATTACAGGCTGAGCCACCAAGCCCGGCTGAGAGTCAATTATTTTAAGTCACAAATTGACATACCTCTTTGCTTCTCTTCTCTAAAGAGATTTCATCCTCCTCTTTGTAAACACAAGTATGAGTATTTAGGTCGAGGCTGCGGTGGCCGGGAGCGGCCACTGCACTCCAGTCTGGGTGAAAGAGTGAGACTCCAACTCAAAAAATAAAAAAGAAAGAAAGAAACTGAAGATTATAACTCTCACTTGTTTGTTTTCTTTCCCTTGCCAGATTCCTAACTAGGGACCTGGGGAGGTGGGTTTTTATGAACCCTATGTAATATCATTTACTTTCCCAACTGGTTCTGGCTTAACATCACATAACAAATAAAGAAGGAAATCAAAATGTTATATGACCCTGCAGAGCCATCTCTTGGATAAATTTGCATCTGCATAGAATCTCTTCCCTGGAGATCCTTAAGGAGCTACATACACATTTGCTACTTATTCTCTCTCAGGGTTGCCACCACTGAGGCTTCATCTGCATATCAAGAAGTTTCCTCTCAACACCCCCATGACTTTATCAACAGGGGCATTTCCTTTGCTGACTTCAGAATCACTTAAACAGTAAATCTGTGAATCCACCTATGCAAGCCCCTACTTGGAGATATCCTGCCCTCCAGGGCAGAACCAGTATAAATCTCACATGGACTGATTTGTGGCTTTTGTAACCTCTTTCTTTTTTTTTTTTTGAGTTGGAGTCTCACTCCATCGCCCAGACTGGAGTGCAGTGGCACGCTCCCGGGCACCGCAGCCTCGACTTGCTTGGCTCCAGCGATCCTTCTGCCTCAGCCTTCCAAGTAGCTGGAACTACAGGCGCATGCTACCATACCCCGCTAATTTTTTATTTATTGTAGAGATGAGGTCTCGCCAAGTTGCCCGGACAGGTATATACCAAGCAGCAGTTCAGCCACCTCAGGCACACGTTCTCAGGATCTCTTGAAACAACGATGTCATGGGCCTAGGTCACTCACATTGGTCTCTAAATAAACTATCTTAAATATTTTACAAAGTTTGATATTGTTCATGGATGAACTCTTCCTATTTAGTTCTTCCAGAGCTCACTATTCCATGAACCCAGATGGAATACAGGGAAGGTCCTCGTTCAAATCCATTAAAAGACTACAAGAGTGCCATGCCGAGGAAGATATCATGTTTGGATCCATGGTCCAAAACATGTCTGAGGCTGATAGCAGATTGGGACCAGATTCTCTGATAGGGGCTGAAGCTAGTGCAAGTGGTGGTGACTGAGCTGAAGTTGGAAGTGTGGTCTCAACCTTGGGAGGAAATCTGGCATTTTTCTATAGCCTGACACTATTATGGCATAAAAATCTACTTTTCCAACCCAGGTAGAGAAAGATGTGTTTTGGTCCAGATGCAGATTAAAATACAGATGAATGTCTGTATTGAGATTGGACTGTAGATCAATACTGCACAAATGTTAATGTACAAAAGAACCACTTAGGGATCTTGTTACAATTCAGATTCCTATTTGGTAACTTAAGGTTGGCCCATCGTCCTGCAGTTTCAGTAAGCTCTCAGGTGATGCTGATGATGCTGCCGGCCCCCTAACCACACTTTGAGTAGCAAGACCTTAGACAAGATTCCCATTGATGTCTGAGCCTTAATTACTGACTGCAGCTGAACCCAAAACAGGATCAGTTCGAAAGAGAGAGATTTAGGACTAGGATGTGTCTCAGCTGCTGCAGAATCATATGGATCTTCAAGGGCTTGAAATATGAGACACGTGGAGGGACCTTACATTTATTCAACAGTAACTAGCATCATGATGGGAATCAGGGTGGTTTCTACATTCACTTGAGTTGCCAGTCGTAATGTAGGCATCAACTTGCCTAATAATCCTTCCTCTGGAATCAAGCTGAAGGCGTTAAATTCAGTACACAACATCTCTGTGGATTATAATAATTATAGAATGACCAGGGCATATGCAAACGAGGTTTCTGAAGACACTATTTTTCCCCATTATTTAGTGAGATTTATGCTAGGGAGACAAAGATGGTTCAACATATGCAAATCCCAGCATAAAGGACACTGGATGCAAAAATTAAAATATAAATTCATGATAGAAATTCTGAACAAATTATGTATGGAAGAAGTGAATACCTCGACACAACAAAGGTCATATACCACAAGCCCACCACTACCATCATAATAAATAAAGTTGCAAGCTTTTCCTCAGGTACAAGAAAAGGATGCCTAATCTTATCACCTCTAGTCCACATAATACTGGAAATCCTGACCAGAGCCATTACGCAAAAGAAAGAAATAAGAGGTTCCAAATAGGAAATGAAGGTTAATTCTCTCTGTGTGCAGACAATATGATCATATATAGAAACCATAAAGACTTCACCAAGAAATGGCTAGAATTAATAAACAAAGTTAATAAAAGTTTCAGGACACAAAATCAACATTCAGAAATCAGTAGCATTTCTATACACTAACAACAACCTATCCAAAAAAGAAATCAATAAAACAATTTTATTTATAATAGCTACAGAAAAGCTTTAAAATTTTCAGAATGAATTTACCCCATGAAAGGAGGGACTCCGAGAACCTTAGAATAAATTTAGTTCACATTTTGCCTCAGCACAACCATTATTGCTTAGACTGACACTCTTTGAATCTAGCACAGGTTGGATATAGATAGATAAGTTTCCAATAGGCAGGTTTTAGAAAGCATTCAGACATTTTACTGCAGCCCAAGCTGGCAGCCTACCCCATCACCTAGGCAAATCTCTATCAGATGCAAGACAAGGACAGCCCAACCTTTCAATTCATGGTTTAGCACAATAATCTCTAGGAGACTTTCAGGTTCCTTATCAGAGGCAGAAGGTCAGACATCATGCCTTAGCTGGCTGAAGCCATAGAAATGATAAGACCACATTTTTGCTAAGGAGCTTGTGAATTGGAAATGTCTGACAGGTGTATTGCAGGAAAAACACCTCCCCTTGTCTCCTCCCATCTAGCCAACCACCATGACAACAGTCATGTGACTGACCCACCCATATGCCTACTGTCCATCACCTGAGGTCAGTACCTGTGCTTTCCTGCCCCTTCAAGATGACTTGGAGCAGACCACCACCCAATCACCGTAATGACCTTCCCCCATCAAGGGGAAGTATTCAAAGGACTCAATCACAAATAACCAACTGCCATTGCCAGGCCATTGTGGCCATTGCCTTGCTAAGCTATAGTGCAGCCATGTGTTCTTTGTGCTATGACCAGGTCATGTTTTCTGGCTTTGGCCCTCACCCCTGCCTTGAGGAGGTGAATCTCTTCTTTTCTCTCTCTCTCAAATTTCCTCAATTTTCTAATCTAACTCCTGTGCAATCCTTTGCATCTTTCTCATGGCACCGGATCACGTACCAGACACCCATACCCCCAGCATGCCTGACCTAACATTCTGGAGGCCCCGCTGGGAGTGTGATCCTAATACCCAATGAGGTAGAAGATCTGTACACTGAAAACTAAAATATTGATGAGAGAAATTGAAGAAGACACAAATAAACGAAAATGCATCCCCATTCATGAATTGAAAGAATAAATATTGTTAAAATGCTCATACTACTCAAAGCTATCTACAGAGTTCCTATCAAAATTCCAATGGCATTTTTTAAAATAAAAAAATAAAATAAAAATCTCAAAATCCATATTGAACCCTAAAGGACCGTAAATAGTCGAAGCAATCTTGAGAAAGAAGAAAAAAAGCTGGAGGCATCACACAACCTGATTTCAAAATCAACTACAAAGCCATAATAATCAAAACAGCATGGTACCAGCATAAAAACCACTACATAGTGGAACAGAACAAAAAGCCCAGAAATACATCCATGTATTTACAGCCAATTGATTTTTGACAAAGAGGTCAAACACACAAAATGGGAAAAAGGCAATCTCTTCAATAAATAATATTCAGAAAACTGGATATACCCCACAGAAGAATGAATTTGGGTCCTTATGTCATATACAAAAATCAACTCAAAATCAATTAAATACTTCACATAAGACCTGAAACCATGAAAGTACTGGAAGAAAACCTAGGGGGAAAACTCCATGACATTGGTCTGGGCAATGTTCTTAGGATATGACCCCTAGAAACACAGGTGACAAAAGCAAAAATGAACAAATGGAATTTTATTAAACTAAAGAAACTTGTGCAGAGCAAAGGAAATATAAAAAGAGTAAGAAGCAACCTGCAAAATGGGAAATATAATTTGCAACTCATACATATAATAAGGGGTTAATGTCCAAAACAAATATTGAACACAAACAACTCCAAGAAAACAACCTAATTTAAAATTGGGCAAAAGACCTAAGTAGATGTTTCTCAAAACAAACATACAAATGGCCAAGAGGCACATGAAAAAAAAATACTCGACATCACTGGTTATCAAAGAAATGCAAATTCAAACCACAGTGAAATATCATCCCACATCTGAAAAAAAGCTATTATCCAAAGGATGAAATAAGTGTTGGTGAGGATGGGGAGAAAAGGGAACACTGAGACACTGTTGGTGTGAATGTAAATTAGCACAGACATTATGAAAAACAGTGTGGAGGTTCCTCAAAAAGTTAAAAATAAAAGTACCATGTGATCCAGCTACCCCACTACTGGGTATATATCCAAAGGAATTGAAATCAATCTGTTGGAGAGATATTTGTACTCCCAAGTTTACTGCAGCATTATTCACAAAAGACAAGATATGGAACAAACCTATCAATGGATGAATGGACAAAAGGAAAATATGATATGTATACACAACGGAATATGTTTTAAACCCTTAAAATAGAGGCCTATTGCCACCTGAAACAACATGAATGAACCCAGAGGACATTATGTTAAGTGAAATAAGGCAGACAAAGAAAGACAAATACTACATGATCTCACTCTCATTGAATCTAAAAAAGAAGAATTCATGGGAGTAGAGAGTAGAATGGTGGTTATCAGAGGATGGAGGCAGGGGCTGACTGGCAAGATGTTGGTCAAAGGATAGAAAATTTCAGGATGAATAATTTCAAGAGATCTGTTGTACAAGATGGTGACTATAGGTTAATAAAAATGCATTAGACACTCGAAATTTGGGTTTTAAAAAAATTGTAGATGTTGTGTTCTTATCACAACATATGATAGCTTGTGAGGCAACACAGATGTTAATTCACTTGATTTAGCCATTCCACAACATATACATATATCAAAATATCATTTTATCTACCAGAAATATATGCAGTTTTTATCTAAGTAAATACTGTAATACAAGCATGCTTACTGAGTATAACAGTGTGTCGCCTTGTAATTCAGGGGATGAGGTGGTGATAGTGGTGGTAGGAACAGATTCAGAATGGAAGCAGGAAGTTCTGGTAAGACAGCATTTCAATAGCTGAAGTATGAGCTAAGATAGCCTGACCTGGAAGTGGGTAGAGGTCAAGGGAAGAAGTTTATGGAGTCTAGAATGTTGTTAGGAATATTGACCAGATTTAGTATCATGGATTGATAGAGTTGAATGATGTCTTATGATCTCATAAGCAGGATTCCCAAACTCAGATACCAACAGGAACCAAGAAGGAAATGTTAATATGTTTCCCAGACTTGATGATAGGGGAACTGGGGCCAACTCACAAGCGCACTTTCTGTCTAAAGCAGACAGCAGCTAATCAGCTCGACTAGTTATTGCCATGGGGAAACAGGGATTCCACTTGGATAAATGCTCTGAATATTTTGTAATTGACTAGGTAGCTTTTTAATGTGTGAGAAACATTTTGTTAGCTTTTTATTCTGAAAATTATGTTTTGTTGACATTGCTCACATAGGAATATGGTACTGTTTAACCAATGCGAAAATTGCAAAGTCAAAAGTTAGATTACAGTTACTTTCATAGAAATACAGCTTTTAGATCATTATAGCTTTACTTATTTGATCTATTTTAGGAACTTCAGATAACAAAGCTGTTTATAATTTAGGAAGTTAATAATAATAACAATAACAATAGCAAAAAAATAATAAAAATAAAATCAAACCACCTCAGCTTTCTACTCTCACACTAGTTAAAATATCTTTTATGTACATCTTTCCTTCTTCCCTTGTTTCTCAAGAGGCAGATAATATCCTTTGTTTCCTAAATTAATTCTCTCCATTTCGGCACTGGAACACATAGATTAAAAACTTCTTTGGACTCCTGCTCTGTCAGTTATCCTCTCTTGCCCCTATAGCTTCAGTCACTATCTCCAGATTTCTTCCCACAAGCATTTAAAATTGGGTGGATGCCTACTCAATAATGACCTCCATTGATGATACATCCCTCTCAAGCTAGTTTTCTCTCTCTTCCATTTCACAACCAAACTTCCTAAAGAGATTTGCCTACTTCTGCTGTCTCTGCTTTTTTACCTCCTACTCTCCGCTTAAGCCCCCGCAATCTGGTATTTGTCCCCCCCACTCCACTAAAATTACTTTTACTAAGTGATCAAGTAAATCGTTTGTAGTCGTTATTTCCCTTTGGGCCCCCTACAGCAATTTTAGAATCCCGATCATGCCACTTTATGTGAATACACACACACACACACACACACACAACACAACACACACACACACAAAAATTCTAGTTAAATAGATAATCCCTCCCCACAGTTAAAATGCAAATGCTTTAGAAAAAAATGACAGAAAATTAGTCTTCTTCCATAACACAAACATGCTCAGAAATTATCACTACTAATTTTAAGCATTTTCCCCCAGAAGTTTTCTAATCATTCACTAATATCACATTAAAAAAAAACAGAGAGAGAGTCTCTGTTACTGAGGCTGGAGTGCAGTGGCACAGTCATAGTTTACTGCAACCTCAGACTCCTGTCTTAAGTGAGTCTCTCGCCTCAGCCTTTCAAGTAGCTAGGACTATAGACACGTGTCACCACACCTGGCTATTTTTTTTTTTAATTTTATAGAGATGGAGTCTTACTATATTTCCAAAGCTGGTTTCAAATGCCTGACCTCAAGCAGTCCTCCCACCCTTGGCCTTCCAAAGTCCTGGGAAGGCCAGCCTAATATCATCTTTTTAAATTTAAAAAATAGATCACAGCATAGTGCTGTTTTACAATCCCTACTTTTCTTTACTTAATATATTATGGACATCTTACAATATCAAAATATACGTCCAATTTTTTTTTGCTAGTGTATAACATTCAGATGGAAGCATGTACTATTATTTATCTAACGAAATTCCTATTCGCAAACATTTGTGTTATTTCTAATTATTTGCTGTTACAGATATACATGATGACCATTCTTGTGTGTGCATGCTTGTACAATTATGTGTTACTGTAAGATAAATTTCTAGAAATGGAATTCTTGGCTTAAAGAACATGAACATTTTTATATTTTTCCTCAGACTATTTGGTTAATTTGAAAAATCCCCCCATCAAATAGTGGTCATTAAAAATTTCCCAAATTTATTCCACTCAGATATTGCTCTTTTCATTTTTTTTAAAATCAAAAAAAAATTTTATTATTATTTTTTCTACACTCATACATATATGCACATGCACGCTATATTTATATTTCTTATTATCAAATTTACATTTTATTTTGAAGTCTCACACATTATGAGGACTCCCAAATAACATATCTATCCAATATTGAGTATCTACAGGGTGTTGGGTTAAATGCCTTATATAAATCATTCCATTTAATCTCTTTAACAGTCTTGAATTGCCACTGTCACTATCACCATTTTCCCCCCCGTGGAAACTGAAACTTAAGAAAGGTTGATGATTACCCCAAATGCACACAGCTAATAAGTAGTTTACATGTCAACTGTGTCATTTAAAGGGTTTTGGGTTCTGTGATTCTGATCAAGTTCTTGCTTTTCCCACTCTTCCATACTACGTATTGTTCATGGTAGTAGCTTATTTAGTACTTCTTTATAACAAGAAAAAAAAATTCATTCTCATTTTAGAAAATGTGGAACCCTAGGAAAAATAGGCATGAAGATAGAATTATTACCATTTGGCCCCTCATGGATAACACTGCTAATTCATCTGGTTTTCTTCTGCTACTTTTTAATAAGCATTTACATAACACAGAACACATTACAAATTTCTATGTAAATTTTTCATTTGTATTTTTGAATAGATAATATGCACAGGGTAGAAAGCTCAAAAAGTACAGAATTGTGCTTAGGCGAATGGCTCTCTTTCTCTCCTGCCCCGGCCCGCAGGTTCTTCCTGCCAGAGCCAGCCACCATTCCCAGTTTGTGTTATCCTTCCTGAATTATTCGATGGAAAGACAAATCTAGATGGGTATTGTCTAGCTGTTTATTTTTTTCAACACAACTGGCAGCAATAATATAAACATTGTGCTTCCCAGAGTGTCTTAAACAAACAGTATACCCCAGAAAGCATTCCATGTCAGACTGTGAAGAGCTGCCTTATATTTTAATGGCTGCAT